>JAWPHD010014018.1:0-64160 GCA_037043455.1 Cyrtodaria siliqua
CACCATGTTTTGAATACTGCTTTAAAAAACAACCTTTTTTTATTTTATTTACAAAACAAATACACACAGACTTTCGTCACCATTAAAAAGTTTTATTCATTGGTTTAAGTGCAGAATTTCTCTTTTCTGTTTGGAATTTATGCAGATTATTCTTTTTATTTATAGTATTTAATGTTGTTATGGTAACTATCGACAGATAGGACATGTAAGCGTGCTGTAAAAAAATGATCACGATTCACTGACGCATAGATACTGTACTCCCCAAATCTCTTTGGAATGATATATTTCGATTTAAATTATACAGGTAATGAAGTCAGTGTTGATCCAAAACAACTAAGTTTGAGATATAAACCAAACAAGCCTAGTGATAAGCAACAAGCACTACTTAACTCTAATGCGTTAACACTACCACAAATAAAAAGATAATAAAATCTGAAGGTTGTTGCCCTATTAAACTAACAAAGGAACAACAGCAAGACGTGGGATTTCTTGGACTTCTTGCATCATTAGGAATTCCATTGATCAGATCTCTTATTAGTGGTTGAACTGGAAAAAGGTTTACAAGTAGGTAAAAAAGGAAACGGTTTTCAAGTAGACTCACAAATTAGACCATATAGAAGTATCCCATTTGTAAAAAATAATTTTAAAAAATGACCCTAACTCTAACTTAGATATAATGAAATGGGTTAAGCAGCTAGGTATAAAAAAATTAAGTGGGGTGTACAGCAAAAACAATTTACCAATAAATCAAAATAAACAAAAATCTGGTTATTACTTCGATCCGTTTGGTCTGAGCCCACCAAAATATGTTTTAGCGTACATACCTAATATAAAATATAACACTATTCAGTATCAAGATAAAACAAGTGTCCTATGTGGATATTTTTGTCTGTTCTTCATTAAAAAGTTATAAGCGGGAAATAGTATGTATGATATTCTTTATAAACTATTAAAACCATACAAACCAATAAAAAATTAAAACATATAAAATCATAATTTTAACAAAGCTTAGGCTAAACAAAGTCTAATTATATTATATATGAGTTACTGTATTAAAGAAAAAATGGTTACTGAAAATGTTAATCCTCAGTATGTCTTTAGCAAAAAATGGTAGAAAAATGTTAAAAGCAACATGTGCGTCTTGTGGTATTACCAAACACAGTTTGTAAAAGTACACACGGTGGAAATATTGATATTCATAAAGCTATGCTTCCTTTATTACCTAAACTGGGGGTACCAATCCTGGTTATAAATATTGTGGTCCTGGTAATCCACTTGATAGCGGAGAACCGGTAAATGAATTAGATGCTGTTTGTAAAGATCATGATTATTGTTATGATGAAAATCCTAGTAATAAATCAATGTTTGATAAAAACATGCTTGCTGGTTTGAAATCTAGTAAGTCTAAAACTACTGAGAAAAGTTGCTAAGAATTTGATAGTAAATCCAGTTATTAGTTCAAAATATAAACTTGGTCTTGGAGACTCAAAAAACGAGAAAATGCGTTGAAATGGACTGACTGACAAGTTAGCAGATGAACTTCATTAACATATACGAAGATAGTTCACTCAACGCCGTGTGATTGTTAATAATGTTTATAAAATATGGTCTGCTGACTTGGATGATATGCAATCGTTTTCAAAGTATAATAAAGGTACTTAATATTTGCTTACTGTTATTTATGTATTTAGTAAATTTGCTTGGGTTGTACCAGTTCCAAATAAAACTGGTTTAAAAATTACCAAGCGTTCCAACAGATAATAAGTACAGGAAGACACTGTAAATTGCTCTGGGTTGATCAGGGTGTGGAGTTTTATAACAAGATGTTTAAGCAATTTCTTAGTGATAATAATATTAAAATGTATCACACGTTTAATTTGAATTTAAAAGCTGTAGTAATTGAACGATTTAATAGAACATTAAAAGAGAGGATGTGGAAATATTTTACAGCTAACAATACAAATACATATTTAGACGTGCTTCAGGCGATGGTTGATAAGTATAATAATACAAAACATCGGAGTATTAAAATGACACCAATTGAAGCTAGTGATGAAACAAATAAAGGAACGGTGTATTTCAACTTGTAGGGAAAGATGAAAAGTACTAAATCATTACCCAAGTTTAAAATTGGAGATAAAGTTAGAATCAGTAAATATAAAAGAATGTTTTAAAAAGGGTATACCCCAAATTGGACTGAAGAAATATTTGTTGTTGATGAAATTCAAAACACAAATCCTGTGACGTTCAAAATAAAAGACTTAAACAATCAAAAGATTGATGGAAGCTTTTATCAACTGGAAATGATAAAAGCTGACCAAGAAGTACTTAGAATTGAAAAGGTTATACGGCGTGATTATAAAAATAAATTAGCATTAGTTAAATGGAACGGTTACAATGATAGATTTAATAGTTGGTTATCATTTAAGGACATTCAAAACATTAAAACGTAATTATACGAAACTTCGAGGGAATTGTACGTGTTTCCAGCTGGAACCTTCTAGAATATTCTAGAACAATTGTTATTTCTGCTTCCCTAGGATTTATTGCACATGTCAGAAACTATTGACATTCTCACACAGCTCACAAGCACTAAAGACGTGTTTTAGTTTTGGATATTTAAAAAATTTAACAATTATCTTGATAAAATGTATGTTTTTACATTTCCAGTTATTTAAAGCATGTGTTTAAAAACTGTTTATTAATCTTTTAGCCAGCCACACTTTGTCTTAATCAACTGGCGGTATCGGCCCGATCGTCAATACACTTGCTTCGTATTTAGTGTACTATAGATTAAATAAACGGTTACGTGCTAATCAATACCATAGTGTAATTTTACCTTAGAGTATGTACTTCAGTGCACAATATCGATATTAGGTTTAAATTTTGAAGTGTTTGAAATGTGTGTTTTTATTTATATCATTTAAATAAATAGCATTTCCAAGTATTCACTATTCCGTCTTATTATACTAATAATATCAACAATTGATACTATGTAAAGACAAATTGCTTATACTATTCTTACAATTAATATTAATTATGTATTAAACTTTATATTTTCAGGAACAATACCATGCTCTCGGAATTTTGTGCTGATATTATAGTTTCGACGGAACATTTGAAGGCACATAATGATGTTACGTGCTCAAAATGGTTACAAACTTTTAACGAGCAGTTTAGCGACAAAGTAACAAAACTTGCTGTCAAGCGGCCGGCTTTGTATCGTACCAGAAGCGCGACAAGGCGCGCCATAAAGACGCAATTATCAAATTATATGTTCTATTTTCAAACGTTTTTATTTTAAACGTTTATTTATAGAAATGTTCGGTTTCCACATTTGCTGTTTTTGGATTTTTCGAGTTTTTAAACGTTTATATTATTAAAAATGTTGACTTCCACAATTGTTATTTTTAGAATGTTTTGGGTTTTTATGTTCTATTTTTAAACGTTTATGTTTATTATTTAAAATGTTGACTTCCACGTTATTGTCAGACTACGCAGTTAATGTATATTTAATAATAAAACTGTAAATAAATACTTTATTATATGTAATGCATGTTTTGTGTTTTTTATTAATAAGTACTTTCGGTTCCGTCTGACTTTGCTTAATGACTTTTAAATGTTATTAGTTGAATTGTATGAGGGAAATAATAAACAACATTGGTGAGTATTATAGATACTGGAAGTACTGGTAAAGTTTTTTTCCAAAGAGGAGGCAATCAGAAAGTTTATCAAGTTGTAAGGGTTTGGTAGCTAGTATATCATCGCCGTTGGCGTTTGCTACTGGGTAACTAAAGACAGCTTTGTAACTGCTTTCTGTTAGTCCGTCGCGAGGGAAAAAAACGCTGGTATCCCAGTATTTTTACTACTCTCCCGAGCATTACCTGCCTAAGGATGTTCATTTAACGGATCAAGGTGACCATATCTTGATTGACTGTTTTTCGCATGCAATTCAACTTTTCTTGAGCGACGATGCTCCAATCAGATATAGTCTGACATAGAATTCGGGAAAAATTACTTAGCAAAATTAGACGTCTTAGAATTATGGTTGCTTGTAATTTGGTGGCGGAAATTCTATGAAGTTCGTGCAATCGATGGTCGAGCGTGTAATTTTTCGGAGTCCTATGGACAGCTTTCTTATACCTAGTGAGAAGACTTGTCCATTTGTATCTTTAGAATTTACTGGTGAATACAACAATTGTTAGTATGTGTAAATGTAACGGTGGGTGTGTTGGTGAATAGGATTTTGCTAGTCACCCAACGTGTGCATTATCTGCGAACCCCCTAACTCATCAAAATCAGATGGGTTGTATGTGTAAATGTAACAGTGGTGTAGTTGGTGGACAGGGTGCGTGCTTTACCTGCGTACCTACTAACTCTACAAATCGTATAAAAAATGTGTTGTTTTATTGGGTAAATGGCAAAGTAATAAAAGGTGTTTTTTTCTCGATTGCACGGACTTTTATTTAATGAAGCTCAATCATCTTGCTATGGGCTCGGTAACGAGCAACCTAGGAGATGTTAATTTTAGTTGCGGCCATATATCTCCATATAGTTGATTCTATATGTGTTATCTTGAAATTATAATCAAGTAATTAACCCTTAGTGTTGTTAAATATTTTATCTCCTGTGATAAGATTCCACAATCAGCCATTCTAAATTAAATGGGATACCACGTCTAATAACCTTATTAAACAGAAACATGTCATATTCATTATATCGTGTCCTTTGCGTTCCTGACAATGAGATTAGCCAAGTCACCATATCTAATTATGGTAAAATCAAAGTGATAAAAGTACTGAATGACTGTGGTTATGAGGAAATTAAAAGCGACTAAATGTCGAAAAATAGGAACATATGTCTTGCATAACATATATACTGTCAAGAGAATTGTAGCATGGTCGGTGACATTTCCTTTGATGAATGCAGAGCATTAAATCGTTTAATTTAGGAAAGCTAACGGGGCGTGGCTATACCGTACTTTATTTACCAGATATTGGAATTCAGAGAACGGTCACTACGACGTCACAGTGTTGCTAAGTACACCATGCTACAAAAAAGATCGAGTCTGTCTCAGCTCGTAGGCTACGCCCATCTCGGTGTTTAAATAAGCCAACTCGCTGAGACCAGACTCTATCTATTACATTTTCCTTATTTTCGACATGCTAAATGCCATATAATATAACTCCACTTCATTTTTTTTTTGGGTTATGAGAAAGCTTCGAATTTCCTCATAACGGAATTCATTCAGTACTTTTAGTACTTTTATTTCTTTTATAATCCCGTGCAAGCACATGTATTTGCAGCTCTGGACTAAACAAAGTAATGGATAGTTATTCATAAAATATATCTCTCAGTTCCTGACAAATAACGGAGCGCTTAAATACAGGACTGTGCACGGAGTTCTTTTATGAACATCTAAAAATATATTACCGTAAAAAGATCTTACCGTAAAACCATCTTACCATAGACATATCTTACCGTAAACAAGTTCTTACCGTAAAAACATCTTATCGTAAAACATCTTACCGTTGAAACAAGTTAAACGAATGGAGAAATTCAAAACGATTTATATAAACATTAAAATACGTTATCGCCGAAACAAGATGAACAAACTTCCCTGTGGTAAAAGAAACGAACGTAATAAAAACTTATAGTTTCCTCGTATTGTTTTGTAAGCGGTAGTCACAGTTGCAACAACGTTAAGCTAACACCGGTAGTTATGATCACATTCTCAGGTCAGGAAGTGACAACCCAAATGTTAAAGGTAACAACTTTTATTGTTACCTGATTATGCTATAGGTAGTTTTCAACATCTACACATCTTTATTAGTTAAAGTTGTAACGTTAAGAGTTTTACCTTCACGTCAGTGTTGTTACCTTGAACTTTGGTGTTGTTACCTTAAAAGTTAGTGATGTTACCCAACACGTTAGTGTTGTTACCTTATGAATATGAATGAGTCACGTGTGAAATCGACAAACACCCCAAAAGTCAGTATATAAGCAGAAATCGATGCGTAAAATATCATTTTTTCTCCTGATCTTCATAGCGTGCACGTCGCGGAGAGGTCACTGATGACACTCGGGATGTGTGTGTAGGGCCTTGTCAGCCCTATAAATACATTACCGGTATGAGCATTATACTGCATTGTGTTCGGTACTAAAAATGCCGGTACTACTGAACTGCAAAAGTAAGGGAGGGTTCAGTAGACTTGAGTATCATTTGACCGAGAGTGAAGATGTCTCCTGCGTCCCATCACACCACACATCATCTGACGTCCACAGATCCTGGAAGTCTAGTCCGGGGGCCGGAAGCGGGTAGTTACCCTTTCGGCCTACAATCGACAGTAGACCAAGGGGGAAAGGACGTCGGGCGGTGTGTGCGGCACAGTGGCCATACTGTGATGGGTGTGGCCCCAAACATAGAACCCGACTGTTTTTAATGTGATAGTGTTACATTTTCGGTCACTTGTATATTGCAGTTGAAGCGTTTCTTTAAATCTCATAGGCATAAAAATAATGCACGTACATACTAATAAAAATAATGCACATACACAATAATCTGTGAATAAAGTGCCAGGATTTGACAATTAAATTACAAGAGACTATGAATATTCAGCATATTCATTTTTTATATAGACGTATAGAAAATAAGATAATACATGTTAATCTTTATTATGCAAGATCGACCTAATATGACCGGACAAAAATATAACACTGTAAATAAAATAACAAAATCCTGACAGATTAAATATGTATCCAAGTAATAAGCTTTAAAATTCTTTCCGATAAAACAACTTCTTCATAATTTTGCTAAAGCATCATCTAAGTAGACTGACTTTTTTTGGTAGGTGATAGACGAGGTCTTTATCCTAGATGTTTAACCAGTTTTACTGTAAAACTTAAAAGTATGTATGTGTGATTCTTTTAGAATCCTGCATATACATATTGTATATGAATATTAATATGATGTATGTATCCGTTTGAAAATTTAATCTTAATTTTTTTTATCTATTTACTCTGAGAAAGATTTTTACTTCACTATTGAACCCAGGGAGTTGAACCTAACGATAAAAACCGAGTAACACAAATTGTATGACCTACTGAAAATAAGGTGAAATCTCAACATCTGGGTAAGGAAAAGTATGAATAAGATACAACAGAATGTAATATGTTGTATACACATTGTAATTTTCTTTTTTGTCAATCTCTTTTGAAAACTGTGAACTTTGACATTTTCGCTTCGCGCGCCCAAATTCAGCATTTCCAAAAATCTCAGGCTTTTTCTGAATTTTATTATGGTAGCCCTGGCTTTACTGTTAAATGAGTTCTTTAAATATGGATGCGTTGCCGATATTCAAAGGTCGTGTGACCCCGGCGAACCAAGCAATTATAGGGGGATTACGTTACTGAGTACGTTGGGTAAATTATTGTCTAAAAATACCATGGGCAGAAAAATACCATGTTTACACTGAGGCACAAGCCGGTTTTCGTAAAGGTATGAGCACAGTTGATAATATATTTGTTCTAAACGGTTTGATGTCACATACTTTAAACCAATCAGGCAAGTTATTTTGCGCTTTTGTTGATTCTAATAAAGCTTTCGATTTTGTAGCTAGAGATGTTTTATGGTATAAATTAATAAAGTATGGGGTGAGGGGGCAATTTTAGATGTCATCAAATCTATGTATTACAGTGTAAAGTCAAAGGTCAAATATATGAACACGTTAAGCGAGGATTTCACGTGTTTTCTCGGCGTGCATCAAGGGGAGTGTTTGCCACCTTTTTAAAGAAGAAAAAATAATATTTAAAGGAGTTGACGGGGTGGATGTGGGTATGATTAATTTATGTTTATATAAAACGATATTATTTTATTTGCAAAGTCAGCGGAAGCTTTGCAGAAGTCATTGTCAGTTTTAGAAAAATATTGTGAAAGATGGAAACTTAATGTTATTACAGCAAAGACAAATATCATGATATTTAGAAAAAGAGGAAGGTTACCAGATAATCTTAAATTTTATTACCAACGAAATTGTAAGCAGTTTTAAATACCTCGGTATTGTGTTCACTTTAGGTGGGGCTTTCAATGAAACGGACAAAATGTTGGCCGGAAAATCATTAAAAGCTATATTCCAGTTAAATAAATATTTAAACAAATTTATCGAATTATCTCCAAATCATACATTTGATTTATTCGATAAACTAATCTCACCTATATTAAATTACTCGGCCGAGGTATGGGGATTTAATAAAGGTAAACAAGTGGAAAGGACACATTTAGGTTTTTGTAAACGTTTATTGGGGTTTAAATTAAATACACTAAATAGCTTTATATACGGTGAAACTGGAAGACTGAATTACAAAAACAAAAGGTAGTCTATAATAACAAAATACTGGTTAAAATTATGTGCAACTAGCGATACGAAATAAACTAAAATAGTTTATAATATGTTAAGAAACGATGATGAAAGGCAAATAAATAAAATAAACTGAGTCTCGCAAATTAGACATTTGTTATCAAAAAAGAGTATAATAATGGACCTTTGGAAACGGCCGAGCACGACATTTTAAATATAAGTATAGGGCTCAGCGATCTCCAAAGATCGGTACTGGGTTATTATGAAGTATGGCTAGCTCAGGGAGTTGGTGATAGGGACTTGTTTCTCACTGTTTTCAAACAACGTCTCGGCGACGTATTTGTTCAAACGTTCCTACTGGACTAGGAAGTTGAAACTTTAATATAACTTCCTTGTGTTATCGTTAACTGGTGTAGCGTAACGTAGGCGGTTGTCACGACTCGATATAAACGGGACATGTGCCGAACTCCCCGCAGTGGTTACTTCCCCTTTCTGTTACAGTATTGGCTTCAATATCACTGCGCAATTGACATGTCGCCAGTACTTAGATATCTCCGCCCTATTGTTGATGTCGGAGTATATTGACAATAGTTCATATAACATAGTTGCACGTGCTTTATACACGTGCTGTTGTTTGTCGGAGGTATCGTTCTGGTTCGATTGGTTGAAATGGATAAATGGTTGACAACTGGCGACATGTTAATTGGACATGTGCACGTTTGATCGGTCGTTTATGGATTTGTAATCATTGAGAAAAATTGCAACTCAAATAATCTTCGATATTTGTACACGAAATTTCCAGTTTAATAAGTTTACACATTTATCTCGAAAGTGCTGTATGCATATACTGTAACACTATCTCTTATTCTCTCTATCCTTCTATACTAACGTAATGCAACCCTGTGGTTAACGTCGTCTTTAACAACCGTTCAGTCAAATCACGACCGTGTCTACTCGTAGAGCTCGTTATTCAACTTAAATGTATATAAAACGGGCATGCTGTCCTAGAACTCCCATTTATATGCTGACCGTCAAGCAAGGGAGATACTAATACATGTTTTACAGTTTTTGGTATGACCCGGCCGGGGATTAAACAAATGACATCCCACATGCGAAGCGGATGCAAAATAATATATCAAATAAGATGTATGCCTAAACCTTACAGACCTTAAGCTACCAAAAGAACACCTCCCCACTCATTTGCTACAGCATTTAGTATGCTTGCCATCTGAGAGTGGTGGACAAAGGGTGTGGCCTCCAAATGATAAACGTTACCATTACAATATCGTGTTTTAAAAAGTATTACACATGTTACATAATCATCAAAAATATTGTACATGCAACACATTGGTATGGATAGCTTATACGAGCGGCATTTGAAAAGTATTATTCAGTACGGGGCTTTACGCAATTACGTATTGCATGGTTCCGGTCCCTAAAAGTAGTCTCCCTTCACCCGAACACACTTTTCTAATCTGTAAATGCATTTTAAAGGCGTTATAATTTATTTGGATATTAGCTGTTAGTACACTGGACAAGTACACTTTCGACCGCATTACGGGACTCAACCCGGCGACCTCTGTCACCTCTCGGTTAAGATTTAACCAGAAATGGCATGGTGATAGATCCGGGCTATATGGAGGATGTGATAAGAGTTTAACATGTTTTTTTCCTGCAAATAGTCAATTTGCAGCATAGATAGAGTTATTTTATTTCCATTGTATACAATATATAATTCAGCATTTTGAATTAGGGCAACAAGACCCTTGATCAAAATATATAATACAGTATTTTAAAATAGGTCAACAAGACCCGTGATCAATTAGTTAATATCTACAACAGTTCAAAAATTGGTTAAAACCGACGGAGTACTGCCGTTGGTGCATTACACACAACTGTGGAGCAAAGATGGTAGAGATAACTCTCCAAATGGCAAATATCAGACGTTACTTACAAGTACAAAGAATCTCAACCATCCTAAAAATCAGGCAGTGAGAAAGACATGAAGAGAGTCTGGAAATATATACTGATGGCTGCACAAACCCCTTCCGATTTGATTGCAACGATGACAAGTTATTCTGCCGATCGTCCAGTGTTCCAGCATAGAGAGAAGTTGCTGATGATCTTTTACAAGCCTCACAATTCAGGCCCGTTGCTACACTGAGGCACACTTAGGCAGTTGTCTCGGTTGAATTTTGGGCATGTACATACATAAAAACAACTAAAATATCGATTCATTATCAATCGTTGACAAAACATGACATGCTTAAAACTGAAAACAATGTGCGGGATATGCAACACAATGCAGGAAATCAAAACAAAATCCAGGGCGGAGAGGGAGGTTAATGCCACCGGACACCAACATAAGGGATTTGCCTCGTTTAAATGTCAGGGCTGGCTACGAGTCTGTACATGTTGGAGAGACGGCTATGGAAGAGTTTGTCAAAGACCGGTTACTTGTCAAGACGACCCGAATTTATTCCACAATCCAATCAAGAGAACAACATTGAACACCTTCGCATTTGCTGAAGAGTCCAAGAAGCTTACACGCATAAAATCATTCAGATCAAAGCAAAACGCAATATCGTATGAATCTGTATGAATGTTGTTTAACGGCTCATCAACACATTATAGGTTATTTAGAGCCGTCCCGAGAGAGGGGAAGGATACATAGGATCAGGGAACCGTGCCTTATTGTTTGGGGCGCTTGTTTCAGCCAAAGTTGTTTTTGGACATTTTAGACAAAATACAATTGGTACCTCAATAAGTTTTATATCAGTGAAACAGACATTTTTAGTGGTAAAATAAAAATACGTTACTTTTCAAAATCAATTGAGAAATAAATATTTCATGCCCAAAAGCTGTTTTGGGTGTGGCATTTTCAATGCTAAATTCTGCTGCATGAAAAATACTTATTTTTAGAAATTTTATCCGAAAATGAGTTTAAATTGTTGGATATTCGTAAATTAAGACAACCAGGCGCCGATTTCACCAACATACTTAAGTATATACTTAGCTACTTAAAAACTTAAATTTAAGGTTACCTCCTAAGTTTTCTTAAGTAAGGAAAACATGTTTCACCAAACCAGTTTTCTTAAGTAAAAACTTAAATTTAGCTAAGTTATCAAGTGGACACTTAATTTATGTTGGTGAAACACATTTCTGTTAAGTTTTACTTAGTGACTTAGTTAAGTATTTTCTTAAGTATTTAAGTAAAACTTAAGGAATTGTTGGTGAAATCGGCGCCTGAATGTTTTATTGCAAAATATGATGGCTAAATGAAGTCATTTGCAATTTCTTAATTTTCTGTTGTCCCATCATCAGGGAATTTACATGGGAAAAGCACCATCATAAACTCATTTGGGCTGTAAAATATTTATTTCTCAACCGATTTTCAAAAAAAAGTATTTTTTATTTACCACTAAAAATACCAGTTCTAATGATATATAAGTGAGTTACGTATTATTTTAACTGCTCCAGCTTTTTGCAGAAAAATCTTTGGCTGAAACAAGCGCCCCGAATAATACTCTTATTATCGAATAGATTCCTATGGTTCTTTAACGTGCTCGGAGGATAGACCGAAAGCGCAGACACCAACAAGTTTATAACGGTTGACGGACAACAGACCGTGACGTAACGTAAAAATAAATATATATTTTTTAAATTTAATAAGAGCCCCACAACCCCACACCCACTGCCCACAATAATCAGTTGTGCAGCTGCCTTTAGGCACTGTAGTCATGTACCAGGGAGGCTGAAAGGATAGTCCTGTGCACCTGAGTCATTCTCTGCCCACAATTATCAGTGGCGCAGCTGCCTTTAGGCACTGTAGGCACGTGCCTTCACATTGGGTGGAAAACACGTCAGAACCCATGATTTGCGGCTTGTTGGTTTTTCGGGGTAACATGCTTTTGGACTGCCCCAGCAATCGTACCTATACACAATTTCAGACACAACTACGTCCCTGATAGTGAACGAATCCGTTCAATAGTAACAGTAGGGAACCATGGTTTCCAGGGCACAACTGTTCTTTTTACAACGGGTGATTTTAAGTAACGATTGTTTTTGAAACTCTTAATATTTTGACACCATTGGTTTAAGTGCAGAATTTCTCTTTTCTGTTTGGAATTTATGCAGATTATTCTTTTTATTTATATTATTTAATGTTGTTATGGTAACTATCGACAGATAGGACATGTAAGCGCGCTGTAAACAAATTATCTCGATTCACTGACGCATAGATACTGTACTCCCCAAATCTCTTTGGAATGATATATTTCGATTTAAATTATACAGGTAATGAAGTCAGTGTTGATCCAAAACAACGATGTTTGAGATATAAACCAAACAAGCCTAGTAATAAGCAACAAGCACTACTTAACTCTAATGCGTTAACACTACCACAAATAAAAAAGATAATAAAATCTGAAGGTTGTTGCCCTATTAAACTAACAAAGGAACAACAGCAAGACGTGGGATTTCTTGGACTTCTTGCATCATTAGGAATTCAATTGATCAGATCTCTTATTAGTGGTTGAACTGGAAAAGGTTTACAAGTAGGTAAAAAAGGAAACGGTTTTCAAGTAGACTCACAAATTAGACCATATAGAAGTATCCCATTTGTAAAAAAATAATTTAAAAAAATGACCCTATCTCTAACTTAGATATAATGAAATGGGTTAAGCAGCTAGGTATAAAAAAATTCAGTGGGGTGTACAGCAAAAACAATTTACCAATAAATCAAAATAAACAAAAATCTGGTTATTACTTCGATCCGTTTGGTCTGAGCCCACCAAAATATGTTTTAGCGTACATACCTAATATAAAATATAACACTATTCAGTATCAAGATAAAACAAGTGTCCTATGTGGATATTTCTGTCTGTTCTTCATAAAAAAGTTATAAGAGGGAAATAGTATGTATGATATTCTTTATAAAATATTAAAACCATACAAACCAATAAAAAATTAAAACATTATAAAATCATAATTTGTAAACAAAGCTAAGGCTAAACAAAGTCTAATTATATTATATATGAATTATTTTATTAAAGAAAAAATGGTTACTAAAAATGTTAATCCTCAGTATGTTTTAGCAAAAAATGGTAGAAAAATGTTAAAAGCAACATGTGCGTCTTGTGTTAAAAGTACACAAGGTGGAAATATTGATATTCATAAAGCTATGCTTCCTTTATTACCTAAAATGGGGGTAACAATTCCTGGTTATAAATATTGTGGTCCTGGTAATCCACTTGATAGCGGAGAACCGGTAAATGAATAAGATGCTGTTTGTAAAGATCATGATTATTGTTATGATGAAAATCCTAGTAATAAATCAATGTTTGATAAAAACATGCTTGCTGGTTTGAAATCTAGTAAGTCTAAAACTACTGGAGAAAAGATTGCTAAGAATTTGATAGTAAATCCAGTTATTAGTTCAAAATATAAACTTGGTCTTAGAGTATGTACTTCAGTGCACAATATCGATATTAGGTTTAAATCTTGAAGTGTTTGAAATGTGTGTTTTTATTTATATCATTTAAATAAATAGCATTTCCAAGTATTCACTATTCCGTCTTATTATACTAATAATATCAACAATTGATACTATGTAAAGACAAATTGCTTATACTATTCTTACAATTAATATTAATTATGTATTAAACTTTATATTTTCAGGAACAATACCATGCTCTCGGGATTTTGTGCTGATATTATAGTTTCGACGGAACATTTGAAGGCACATAATGATGTTACGTGCTCAAAATGGTTACAAACTTTTAACGAGCAGTTTAGCGACAAAGTAACAAAACTTGCTGTCAAGCGGCCGGCTTTGTATCGTACCAGAAGCGCGACAAGGCGCGCCATAAAGACGCAATTATCAAATCATATGTTCTATTTTCAAACGTTTTTATTTTAAACGTTTATTTATAGAAATGTTCGGTTTCCACATTTGCTGTTTTTGGATTTTTCGAGTTTTTAAACGTTTATATTATTAAAAATGTTGACTTCCACAATTGTTATTTTTAGAATGTTTTGGGTTTTTATGTTCTATTTTTAAACGTTTATGTTTATTATTTAAAATGTTGACTTCCACGTTATTGTCAGACTACGCAGTTAATGTATATTTAATAATAAAACTGTAAATAAATACTTTATTATATGTAATGCATGTTTTGTGTTTTTTATTAATAAGTACTTTCGGTTCCGTCTGACTTTGCTTAATGACTTGTAAATGTTATTAGTTGAATTGTATGAGGGAAATAATAAACAACATTGGTGAGTATTATAGATACTGGAAGTACTGGTAAAGTTTTTTTCCAAAGAGGAGGCAATCAGAAAGTTTATCAAGTTGTAAGGGTTTGGTAGCTAGTATATCATCGCCGTTGGCGTTTGCTACTGGGTAACTAAAGACAGCTTTGTAACTGCTTACTGTTAGTCCGTCGCGAGGGGAAAAAACGCTGGTATCCCAGTATTTTTACTACTCTCCCGAGCATTACCTGCCTAAGGATGTTCATTTAACGGATCAAGGTGACCATATCTTGATTGACTGTTTTTCGCATGCAATTCAACTTTTCTTGAGCGACGATGCTCCAATCAGATATAGTCTGACATAGAATTCGGGAAAAATTACTAAGCAAAATTAGACGTCTTAGAATTATGGTTGCTTGTAATTTGGTGGCGGAAATTCTATGAAGTTCGTGCAATCGATGGTCGAGCGTGTAATTTTTCGGAGTCCTATGGACAGCTTTCTTATACCTAGTGAGAAGACTTGTCCATTTGTATCTTTAGAATTTACTGGTGAATACAACAATTGTTAGTATGTGTAAATGTAACGGTGGGTGTGTTGGTGAATAGGATTTTGCTAGTCACCCAACGTGTGCATTATCTGCGAACCCCCTAACTCATCAAAATCAGATGGGTTGTATGTGTAAATGTAACAGTGGTGTAGTTGGTGGACAGGGTGCGTGCTTTACCTGCGTACCTACTAACTCTACAAATCGTATAAAAAATGTGTTGTTTTATTGGGTAAATGGCAAAGTAATAAAAGGTGTTTTTTTCTCGATTGCACGGACTTTTATTTAATGAAGCTCAATCATCTTGCTATGGGCTCGGTAACGAGCAACCTAGGAGATGTTAATTTTAGTTGCGGCCATATATCTCCATATAGTTGATTCTATATGTGTTATCTTGAAATTATAATCAAGTAATTAACCCTTAGTGTTGTTAAATATTTTATCTCCTGTGATAAGATTCCACAATCAGCCATTCTAAATTAAATGGGATACCACGTCTAATAACCTTATTAAACAGAAACATGTCATATTCATTATATCGTGTCCTTTGCGTTCCTGACAATGAGATTAGCCAAGTCACCATATCTAATTATGGTAAAATCAAAGTGATAAAAGTACTGAATGACTGTGGTTATGAGGAAATTAAAAGCGACTAAATGTCGAAAAATAGGAACATATGTCTTGCATAACATATATACTGTCAAGAGAATTGTAGCATGGTCGGTGACATTTCCTTTGATGAATGCAGAGCATTAAATCGTTTAATTTAGGAAAGCTAACGGGGCGTGGCTATACCGTACTTTATTTACCAGATATTGGAATTCAGAGAACGGTCACTACGACGTCACAGTGTTGCTAAGTACACCATGCTACAAAAAAGATCGAGTCTGTCTCAGCTCGTAGGCTACGCCCATCTCGGTGTTTAAATAAGCCAACTCGCTGAGACCAGACTCTATCTATTACATTTTCCTTATTTTCGACATGCTAAATGCCATATAATATAACTCCACTTCATTTTTTTTTTGGGTTATGAGAAAGCTTCGAATTTCCTCATAACGGAATTCATTCAGTACTTTTAGTACTTTTATTTCTTTTATAATCCCGTGCAAGCACATGTATTTGCAGCTCTGGACTAAACAAAGTAATGGATAGTTATTCATAAAATATATCTCTCAGTTCCTGACAAATAACGGAGCGCTTAAATACAGGACTGTGCACGGAGTTCTTTTATG
Organism: Cyrtodaria siliqua; assembly: GCA_037043455.1. Lineage (NCBI taxonomy): Eukaryota > Metazoa > Mollusca > Bivalvia > Adapedonta > Hiatellidae > Cyrtodaria > Cyrtodaria siliqua. The sequence continues at coordinate 16,387 of JAWPHD010014018.1, forward strand.
AACATCTAAAAATATATTACCGTAAAAAGATCTTACCGTAAAACCATCTTACCATAGACATATCTTACCGTAAACAAGTTCTTACCGTAAAAACATCTTATCGTAAAACATCTTACCGTTGAAACAAGTTAAACGAATGGAGAAATTCAAAACGATTTATATAAACATTAAAATACGTTATCGCCGAAACAAGATGAACAAACTTCCCTGTGGTAAAAGAAACGAACGTAATAAAAACTTATAGTTTCCTCGTATTGTTTTGTAAGCGGTAGTCACAGTTGCAACAACGTTAAGCTAACACCGGAAGTTATGATCACATTCTCAGGTCAGGAAGTGACAACCCAAATGTTAAAGGTAACAACTTTTATTGTTACCTGATTATGCTATAGGTAGTTTTCAACATCTACACATCTTTATTAGTTAAAGTTGTAACGTTAAGAGTTTTACCTTCACGTCAGTGTTGTTACCTTGAACTTTGGTGTTGTTACCTTAAAAGTTAGTGATGTTACCCAACACGTTAGTGTTGTTACCTTATGAATATGAATGAGTCACGTGTGAAATCGACAAACACCCCAAAAGTCAGTACATAAGCAGAAATCGATGCGTAAAATATCATTTTTTCTCCTGATCTTCATAGCGTGCACGTCGCGGAGAGGTCACTGATGACACTCGGGATGTGTGTGTAGGGCCTTGTCAGCCCTATATATACATTACCGGTATGAGCATTATACTGCATTGTGTTCGGTACTAAAAATGCCGGTACTACTGAACTGCAAAAGTAAGGGAGGGTTCAGTAGACTTGAGTATCATTTGACCGAGAGTGAAGATGTCTCCTGCGTCCCATCACACCACACATCATCTGACGTCCACAGATCCTGGAAGTCTAGTCCGGGGGCCGGAAGCGGGTAGTTACCCTTTCGGCCTACAATCGACAGTAGACCAAGGGGGAAAGGACGTCGGGCGGTGTGTGCGGCACAGTGGCCATACTGTGATGGGTGTGGCCCCAAACATAGAACCCGACTGTTTTTAATGTGATAGTGTTACATTTTCGGTCACTTGTATATTGCAGTTGAAGCGTTTCTTTAAATCTCATAGGCATAAAAATAATGCACGTACATACTAATAAAAATAATGCACATACACAATAATCTGTGAATAAAGTGCCAGGATTTGACAATTAAATTACAAGAGACTATGAATATTCAGCATATTCATTTTTTATATAGACGTATAGAAAATAAGATAATACATGTTAATCTTTATTATGCAAGATCGACCTAATATGACCGGACAAAAATATAACACTGTAAATAAAATAACAAAATCCTGACAGATTAAATATGTATCCAAGTAATAAGCTTTAAAATTCTTTCCGATAAAACAACTTCTTCATAATTTTGCTAAAGCATCATCTAAGTAGACTGACTTTTTTTGGTAGGTGATAGACGAGGTCTTTATCCTAGATGTTTAACCAGTTTTACTGTAAAACTTAAAAGTATGTATGTGTGATTCTTTTAGAATCCTGCATATACATATTGTATATGAATATTAATATGATGTATGTATCCGTTTGAAAATTTAATCTTAATTTTTTTTATCTATTTACTCTGAGAAAGATTTTTACTTCACTATTGAACCCAGGGAGTTGAACCTAACGATAAAAACCGAGTAACACAAATTGTATGACCTACTGAAAATAAGGTGAAATCTCAACATCTGGGTAAGGAAAAGTATGAATAAGATACAACAGAATGTAATATGTTGTATACACATTGTAATTTTCTTTTTTGTCAATCTCTTTTGAAAACTGTGAACTTTGACATTTTCGCTTCGCGCGCCCAAATTCAGCATTTCCAAAAATCTCAGGCTTTTTCTGAATTTTATTATGGTAGCCCTGGCTTTACTGTTAAATGAGTTCTTTAAATATGGATGCGTTGCCGATATTCAAAGGTCGTGTGACCCCGGCGAACCAAGCAATTATAGGGGGATTACGTTACTGAGTACGTTGGGTAAATTATTGTCTAAAAATACCATGGGCAGAAAAATACCATGTTTACACTGAGGCACAAGCCGGTTTTCGTAAAGGTATGAGCACAGTTGATAATATATTTGTTCTAAACGGTTTGATGTCACATACTTTAAACCAATCAGGCAAGTTATTTTGCGCTTTTGTTGATTCTAATAAAGCTTTCGATTTTGTAGCTAGAGATGTTTTATGGTATAAATTAATAAAGTATGGGGTGAGGGGGCAATTTTAGATGTCATCAAATCTATGTATTACAGTGTAAAGTCAAAGGTCAAATATATGAACACGTTAAGCGAGGATTTCACGTGTTTTCTCGGCGTGCATCAAGGGGAGTGTTTGTCACCTTTTTAAAGAAGAAAAAATAATATTTAAAGGAGTTGACGGGGTGGATGTGGGTATGATTAATTTATGTTTATATAAAACGATATTATTTTATTTGCAAAGTCAGCGGAAGCTTTGCAGAAGTCATTGTCAGTTTTAGAAAAATATTGTGAAAGATGGAAACTTAATGTTATTACAGCAAAGACAAATATCATGATATTTAGAAAAAGAGGAAGGTTACCAGATAATCTTAAATTTTATTACCAACGAAATTGTAAGCAGTTTTAAATACCTCGGTATTGTGTTCACTTTAGGTGGGGCTTTCAATGAAACGGACAAAATGTTGGCCGGAAAATCATTAAAAGCTATATTCCAGTTAAATAAATATTTAAACAAATTTATCGAATTATCTCCAAATCATACATTTGATTTATTCGATAAACTAATCTCACCTATATTAAATTACTCGGCCGAGGTATGGGGATTTAATAAAGGTAAACAAGTGGAAAGGACACATTTAGGTTTTTGTAAACGTTTATTGGGGTTTAAATTAAATACACTAAATAGCTTTATATACGGTGAAACTGGAAGACTGAATTACAAAAACAAAAGGTAGTCTATAATAACAAAATACTGGTTAAAATTATGTGCAACTAGCGATACGAAATAAACTAAAATAGTTTATAATATGTTAAGAAACGATGATGAAAGGCAAATAAATAAAATAAACTGAGTCTCGCAAATTAGACATTTGTTATCAAAAAAGAGTATAATAATGGACCTTTGGAAACGGCCGAGCACGACATTTTAAATATAAGTATAGGGCTCAGCGATCTCCAAAGATCGGTACTGGGTTATTATGAAGTATGGCTAGCTCAGGGAGTTGGTGATAGGGACTTGTTTCTCACTGTTTTCAAACAACGTCTCGGCGACGTATTTGTTCAAACGTTCCTACTGGACTAGGAAGTTGAAACTTTAATATAACTTCCTTGTGTTATCGTTAACTGGTGTAGCGTAACGTAGGCGGTTGTCACGACTCGATATAAACGGGACATGTGCCGAACTCCCCGCAGTGGTTACTTCCCCTTTCTGTTACAGTATTGGCTTCAATATCACTGCGCAATTGACATGTCGCCAGTACTTAGATATCTCCGCCCTATTGTTGATGTCGGAGTATATTGACAATAGTTCATATAACATAGTTGCACGTGCTTTATACACGTGCTGTTGTTTGTCGGAGGTATCGTTCTGGTTCGATTGGTTGAAATGGATAAATGGTTGACAACTGGCGACATGTTAATTGGACATGTGCACGTTTGATCGGTCGTTTATGGATTTGTAATCATTGAGAAAAATTGCAACTCAAATAATCTTCGATATTTGTACACGAAATTTCCAGTTTAATAAGTTTACACATTTATCTCGAAAGTGCTGTATGCATATACTGTAACACTATCTCTTATTCTCTCTATCCTTCTATACTAACGTAATGCAACCCTGTGGTTAACGTCGTCTTTAACAACCGTTCAGTCAAATCACGACCGTGTCTACTCGTAGAGCTCGTTATTCAACTTAAATGTATATAAAACGGGCATGCTGTCCTAGAACTCCCATTTATATGCTGACCGTCAAGCAAGGGAGATACTAATACATGTTTTACAGTTTTTGGTATGACCCGGCCGGGGATTAAACAAATGACATCCCACATGCGAAGCGGATGCAAAATAATATATCAAATAAGATGTATGCCTAAACCTTACAGACCTTAAGCTACCAAAAGAACACCTCCCCACTCATTTGCTACAGCATTTAGTATGCTTGCCATCTGAGAGTGGTGGACAAAGGGTGTGGCCTCCAAATGATAAACGTTACCATTACAATATCGTGTTTTAAAAAGTATTACACATGTTACATAATCATCAAAAATATTGTACATGCAACACATTGGTATGGATAGCTTATACGAGCGGCATTTGAAAAGTATTATTCAGTACGGGGCTTTACGCAATTACGTATTGCATGGTTCCGGTCCCTAAAAGTAGTCTCCCTTCACCCGAACACACTTTTCTAATCTGTAAATGCATTTTAAAGGCGTTATAATTTATTTGGATATTAGCTGTTAGTACACTGGACAAGTACACTTTCGACCGCATTACGGGACTCAACCCGGCGACCTCTGTCACCTCTCGGTTAAGATTTAACCAGAAATGGCATGGTGATAGATCCGGGCTATATGGAGGATGTGATAAGAGTTTAACATGTTTTTTTCCTGCAAATAGTCAATTTGCAGCATAGATAGAGTTATTTTATTTCCATTGTATACAATATATAATTCAGCATTTTGAATTAGGGCAACAAGACCCTTGATCAAAATATATAATACAGTATTTTAAAATAGGTCAACAAGACCCGTGATCAATTAGTTAATATCTACAACAGTTCAAAAATTGGTTAAAACCGACGGAGTACTGCCGTTGGTGCATTACACACAACTGTGGAGCAAAGATGGTAGAGATAACTCTCCAAATGGCAAACATCAGACGTTACTTACAAGTACAAAGAATCTCAACCATCCTAAAAATCAGGCAGTGAGAAAGACATGAAGAGAGTCTGGAAATATATACTGATGGCTGCACAAACCCCTTCCGATTTGATTGCAACGATGACAAGTTATTCTGCCGATCGTCCAGTGTTCCAGCATAGAGAGAAGTTGCTGATGATCTTTTACAAGCCTCACAATTCAGGCCCGTTGCTACACTGAGGCACACTTAGGCAGTTGTCTCGGTTGAATTTTGGGCATGTACATACATAAAAACAACTAAAATATCGATTCATTATCAATCGTTGACAAAACATGACATGCTTAAAACTGAAAACAATGTGCGGGATATGCAACACAATGCAGGAAATCAAAACAAAATCCAGGGCGGAGAGGGAGGTTAATGCCACCGGACACCAACATAAGGGATTTGCCTCGTTTAAATGTCAGGGCTGGCTACGAGTCTGTACATGTTGGAGAGACGGCTATGGAAGAGTTTGTCAAAGACCGGTTACTTGTCAAGACGACCCGAATTTATTCCACAATCCAATCAAGAGAACAACATTGAACACCTTCGCATTTGCTGAAGAGTCCAAGAAGCTTACACGCATAAAATCATTCAGATCAAAGCAAAACGCAATATCGTATGAATCTGTATGAATGTTGTTTAACGGCTCATCAACACATTATAGGTTATTTAGAGCCGTCCCGAGAGAGGGGAAGGATACATAGGATCAGGGAACCGTGCCTTATTGTTTGGGGCGCTTGTTTCAGCCAAAGTTGTTTTTGGACATTTTAGACAAAATACAATTGGTACCTCAATAAGTTTTATATCAGTGAAACAGACATTTTTAGTGGTAAAATAAAAATACGTTACTTTTCAAAATCAATTGAGAAATAAATATTTCATGCCCAAAAGCTGTTTTGGGTGTGGCATTTTCAATGCTAAATTCTGCTGCATGAAAAATACTTATTTTTAGAAATTTTATCCGAAAATGAGTTTAAATTGTTGGATATTCGTAAATTAAGACAACCAGGCGCCGATTTCACCAACATACTTAAGTATATACTTAGCTACTTAAAAACTTAAATTTAAGGTTACCTCCTAAGTTTTCTTAAGTAAGGAAAACATGTTTCACCAAACCAGTTTTCTTAAGTAAAAACTTAAATTTAGCTAAGTTATCAAGTGGACACTTAATTTATGTTGGTGAAACACATTTCTGTTAAGTTTTACTTAGTGACTTAGTTAAGTATTTTCTTAAGTATTTAAGTAAAACTTAAGGAATTGTTGGTGAAATCGGCGCCTGAATGTTTTATTGCAAAATATGATGGCTAAATGAAGTCATTTGCAATTTCTTAATTTTCTGTTGTCCCATCATCAGGGAATTTACATGGGAAAAGCACCATCATAAACTCATTTGGGCTGTAAAATATTTATTTCTCAACCGATTTTCAAAAAAAAGTATTTTTTATTTACCACTAAAAATACCAGTTCTAATGATATATAAGTGAGTTACGTATTATTTTAACTGCTCCAGCTTTTTGCAGAAAAATCTTTGGCTGAAACAAGCGCCCCGAATAATACTCTTATTATCGAATAGATTCCTATGGTTCTTTAACGTGCTCGGAGGATAGACCGAAAGCGCAGACACCAACAAGTTTATAACGGTTGACGGACAACAGACCGTGACGTAACGTAAAAATAAATATATATTTTTTAAATTTAATAAGAGCCCCACAACCCCACACCCACTGCCCACAATAATCAGTTGTGCAGCTGCCTTTAGGCACTGTAGTCATGTACCAGGGAGGCTGAAAGGATAGTCCTGTGCACCTGAGTCATTCTCTGCCCACAATTATCAGTGGCGCAGCTGCCTTTAGGCACTGTAGGCACGTGCCTTCACATTGGGTGGAAAACACGTCAGAACCCATGATTTGCGGCTTGTTGGTTTTTCGGGGTAACATGCTTTTGGACTGCCCCAGCAATCGTACCTATACACAATTTCAGACACAACTACGTCCCTGATAGTGAACGAATCCGTTCAATAGTAACAGTAGGGAACCATGGTTTCCAGGGCACAACTGTTCTTTTTACAACGGTGATTTTAAGTAACGATTGTTTTTGAAACTCTTAATATTTTGACACCATTGGTTTAAGTGCAGAATTTCTCTTTTCTGTTTGGAATTTATGCAGATTATTCTTTTTATTTATATTATTTAATGTTGTTATGGTAACTATCGACAGATAGGACATGTAAGCGCGCTGTAAACAAATTATCTCGATTCACTGACGCATAGATACTGTACTCCCCAAATCTCTTTGGAATGATATATTTCGATTTAAATTATACAGGTAATGAAGTCAGTGTTGATCCAAAACAACGATGTTTGAGATATAAACCAAACAAGCCTAGTAATAAGCAACAAGCACTACTTAACTCTAATGCGTTAACACTACCACAAATAAAAAAGATAATAAAATCTGAAGGTTGTTGCCCTATTAAACTAACAAAGGAACAACAGCAAGACGTGGGATTTCTTGGACTTCTTGCATCATTAGGAATTCAATTGATCAGATCTCTTATTAGTGGTTGAACTGGAAAAGGTTTACAAGTAGGTAAAAAAGGAAACGGTTTTCAAGTAGACTCACAAATTAGACCATATAGAAGTATCCCATTTGTAAAAAAATAATTTAAAAAAATGACCCTATCTCTAACTTAGATATAATGAAATGGGTTAAGCAGCTAGGTATAAAAAAATTCAGTGGGGTGTACAGCAAAAACAATTTACCAATAAATCAAAATAAACAAAAATCTGGTTATTACTTCGATCCGTTTGGTCTGAGCCCACCAAAATATGTTTTAGCGTACATACCTAATATAAAATATAACACTATTCAGTATCAAGATAAAACAAGTGTCCTATGTGGATATTTCTGTCTGTTCTTCATAAAAAAGTTATAAGAGGGAAATAGTATGTATGATATTCTTTATAAAATATTAAAACCATACAAACCAATAAAAAATTAAAACATTATAAAATCATAATTTGTAAACAAAGCTAAGGCTAAACAAAGTCTAATTATATTATATATGAATTATTTTATTAAAGAAAAAATGGTTACTAAAAATGTTAATCCTCAGTATGTTTTAGCAAAAAATGGTAGAAAAATGTTAAAAGCAACATGTGCGTCTTGTGTTAAAAGTACACAAGGTGGAAATATTGATATTCATAAAGCTATGCTTCCTTTATTACCTAAAATGGGGGTAACAATTCCTGGTTATAAATATTGTGGTCCTGGTAATCCACTTGATAGCGGAGAACCGGTAAATGAATAAGATGCTGTTTGTAAAGATCATGATTATTGTTATGATGAAAATCCTAGTAATAAATCAATGTTTGATAAAAACATGCTTGCTGGTTTGAAATCTAGTAAGTCTAAAACTACTGGAGAAAAGATTGCTAAGAATTTGATAGTAAATCCAGTTATTAGTTCAAAATATAAACTTGGTCTTAGAGTATGTACTTCAGTGCACAATATCGATATTAGGTTTAAATCTTGAAGTGTTTGAAATGTGTGTTTGTATTTATATCATTTAAATAAATAGCATTTCCAAGTATTCACTATTCCGTCTTATTATACTAATAATATCAACAATTGATACTATGTAAAGACAAATTGCTTATACTATTCTTACAATTAATATTAATTATGTATTAAACTTTATATTTTCAGGAACAATACCATGCTCTCGGGATTTTGTGCTGATATTATAGTTTCGACGGAACATTTGAAGGCACATAATGATGTTACGTGCTCAAAATGGTTACAAACTTTTAACGAGCAGTTTAGCGACAAAGTAACAAAACTTGCTGTCAAGCGGCCGGCTTTGTATCGTACCAGAAGCGCGACAAGGCGCGCCATAAAGACGCAATTATCAAATCATATGTTCTATTTTCAAACGTTTTTATTTTAAACGTTTATTTATAGAAATGTTCGGTTTCCACATTTGCTGTTTTTGGATTTTTCGAGTTTTTAAACGTTTATATTATTAAAAATGTTGACTTCCACAATTGTTATTTTTAGAATGTTTTGGGTTTTTATGTTCTATTTTTAAACGTTTATGTTTATTATTTAAAATGTTGACTTCCACGTTATTGTCAGACTACGCAGTTAATGTATATTTAATAATAAAACTGTAAATAAATACTTTATTATATGTAATGCATGTTTTGTGTTTTTTATTAATAAGTACTTTCGGTTCCGTCTGACTTTGCTTAATGACTTGTAAATGTTATTAGTTGAATTGTATGAGGGAAATAATAAACAACATTGGTGAGTATTATAGATACTGGAAGTACTGGTAAAGTTTTTTTCCAAAGAGGAGGCAATCAGAAAGTTTATCAAGTTGTAAGGGTTTGGTAGCTAGTATATCATCGCCGTTGGCGTTTGCTACTGGGTAACTAAAGACAGCTTTGTAACTGCTTACTGTTAGTCCGTCGCGAGGGGAAAAAACGCTGGTATCCCAGTATTTTTACTACTCTCCCGAGCATTACCTGCCTAAGGATGTTCATTTAACGGATCAAGGTGACCATATCTTGATTGACTGTTTTTCGCATGCAATTCAACTTTTCTTGAGCGACGATGCTCCAATCAGATATAGTCTGACATAGAATTCGGGAAAAATTACTAAGCAAAATTAGACGTCTTAGAATTATGGTTGCTTGTAATTTGGTGGCGGAAATTCTATGAAGTTCGTGCAATCGATGGTCGAGCGTGTAATTTTTCGGAGTCCTATGGACAGCTTTCTTATACCTAGTGAGAAGACTTGTCCATTTGTATCTTTAGAATTTACTGGTGAATACAACAATTGTTAGTATGTGTAAATGTAACGGTGGGTGTGTTGGTGAATAGGATTTTGCTAGTCACCCAACGTGTGCATTATCTGCGAACCCCCTAACTCATCAAAATCAGATGGGTTGTATGTGTAAATGTAACAGTGGTGTAGTTGGTGGACAGGGTGCGTGCTTTACCTGCGTACCTACTAACTCTACAAATCGTATAAAAAATGTGTTGTTTTATTGGGTAAATGGCAAAGTAATAAAAGGTGTTTTTTTCTCGATTGCACGGACTTTTATTTAATGAAGCTCAATCATCTTGCTATGGGCTCGGTAACGAGCAACCTAGGAGATGTTAATTTTAGTTGCGGCCATATATCTCCATATAGTTGATTCTATATGTGTTATCTTGAAATTATAATCAAGTAATTAACCCTTAGTGTTGTTAAATATTTTATCTCCTGTGATAAGATTCCACAATCAGCCATTCTAAATTAAATGGGATACCACGTCTAATAACCTTATTAAACAGAAACATGTCATATTCATTATATCGTGTCCTTTGCGTTCCTGACAATGAGATTAGCCAAGTCACCATATCTAATTATGGTAAAATCAAAGTGATAAAAGTACTGAATGACTGTGGTTATGAGGAAATTAAAAGCGACTAAATGTCGAAAAATAGGAACATATGTCTTGCATAACATATATACTGTCAAGAGAATTGTAGCATGGTCGGTGACATTTCCTTTGATGAATGCAGAGCATTAAATCGTTTAATTTAGGAAAGCTAACGGGGCGTGGCTATACCGTACTTTATTTACCAGATATTGGAATTCAGAGAACGGTCACTACGACGTCACAGTGTTGCTAAGTACACCATGCTACAAAAAAGATCGAGTCTGTCTCAGCTCGTAGGCTACGCCCATCTCGGTGTTTAAATAAGCCAACTCGCTGAGACCAGACTCTATCTATTACATTTTCCTTATTTTCGACATGCTAAATGCCATATAATATAACTCCACTTCATTTTTTTTTTGGGTTATGAGAAAGCTTCGAATTTCCTCATAACGGAATTCATTCAGTACTTTTAGTACTTTTATTTCTTTTATAATCCCGTGCAAGCACATGTATTTGCAGCTCTGGACTAAACAAAGTAATGGATAGTTATTCATAAAATATATCTCTCAGTTCCTGACAAATAACGGAGCGCTTAAATACAGGACTGTGCACGGAGTTCTTTTATGAACATCTAAAAATATATTACCGTAAAAAGATCTTACCGTAAAACCATCTTACCATAGACATATCTTACCGTAAACAAGTTCTTACCGTAAAAACATCTTATCGTAAAACATCTTACCGTTGAAACAAGTTAAACGAATGGAGAAATTCAAAACGATTTATATAAACATTAAAATACGTTATCGCCGAAACAAGATGAACAAACTTCCCTGTGGTAAAAGAAACGAACGTAATAAAAACTTATAGTTTCCTCGTATTGTTTTGTAAGCGGTAGTCACAGTTGCAACAACGTTAAGCTAACACCGGTAGTTATGATCACATTCTCAGGTCAGGAAGTGACAACCCAAATGTTAAAGGTAACAACTTTTATTGTTACCTGATTATGCTATAGGTAGTTTTCAACATCTACACATCTTTATTAGTTAAAGTTGTAACGTTAAGAGTTTTACCTTCACGTCAGTGTTGTTACCTTGAACTTTGGTGTTGTTACCTTAAAAGTTAGTGATGTTACCCAACACGTTAGTGTTGTTACCTTATGAATATGAATGAGTCACGTGTGAAATCGACAAACACCCCAAAAGTCAGTATATAAGCAGAAATCGATGCGTAAAATATCATTTTTTCTCCTGATCTTCATAGCGTGCACGTCGCGGAGAGGTCACTGATGACACTCGGGATGTGTGTGTAGGGCCTTGTCAGCCCTATATATACATTACCGGTATGAGCATTATACTGCATTGTGTTCGGTACTAAAAATGCCGGTACTACTGAACTGCAAAAGTAAGGGAGGGTTCAGTAGACTTGAGTATCATTTGACCGAGAGTGAAGATGTCTCCTGCGTCCCATCACACCACACATCATCTGACGTCCACAGATCCTGGAAGTCTAGTCCGGGGGCCGGAAGCGGGTAGTTACCCTTTCGGCCTACAATCGACAGTAGACCAAGGGGGAAAGGACGTCGGGCGGTGTGTGCGGCACAGTGGCCATACTGTGATGGGTGTGGCCCCAAACATAGAACCCGACTGTTTTTAATGTGAAAGTGTTACATTTTCGGTCACTTGTATATTGCAGTTGAAGCGTTTCTTTAAATCTCATAGGCATAAAAATAATGCACGTACATACTAATAAAAATAATGCACATACACAATAATCTGTGAATAAAGTGCCAGGATTTGACAATTAAATTACAAGAGACTATGAATATTCAGCATATTCATTTTTTATATAGACGTATAGAAAATAAGATAATACATGTTAATCTTTATTATGCAAGATCGACCTAATATGACCGGACAAAAATATAACACTGTAAATAAAATAACAAAATCCTGACAGATTAAATATGTATCCAAGTAATAAGCTTTAAAATTCTTTCCGATAAAACAACTTCTTCATAATTTTGCTAAAGCATCATCTAAGTAGACTGACTTTTTTTGGTAGGTGATAGACGAGGTCTTTATCCTAGATGTTTAACCAGTTTTACTGTAAAACTTAAAAGTATGTATGTGTGATTCTTTTAAAATCCTGCATATACATATTGTATATGAATATTAATATGATGTATGTATCCGTTTGAAAATTTAATCTTAATTTTTTTTATCTATTTACTCTGAGAAAGATTTTTACTTCACTATTGAACCCAGGGAGTTGAACCTAACGATAAAAACCGAGTAACACAAATTGTATGACCTACTGAAAATAAGGTGAAATCTCAACATCTGGGTAAGGAAAAGTATGAATAAGATACAACAGAATGTAATATGTTGTATACACATTGTAATTTTCTTTTTTGTCAATCTCTTTTGAAAACTGTGAACTTTGACATTTTCGCTTCGCGCGCCCAAATTCAGCATTTCCAAAAATCTCAGGCTTTTTCTGAATTTTATTATGGTAGCCCTGGCTTTACTGTTAAATGAGTTCTTTAAATATGGATGCGTTGCCGATATTCAAAGGTCGTGTGACCCCGGCGAACCAAGCAATTATAGGGGGATTACGTTACTGAGTACGTTGGGTAAATTATTGTCTAAAAATACCATGGGCAGAAAAATACCATGTTTACACTGAGGCACAAGCCGGTTTTCGTAAAGGTATGAGCACAGTTGATAATATATTTGTTCTAAACGGTTTGATGTCACATACTTTAAACCAATCAGGCAAGTTATTTTGCGCTTTTGTTGATTCTAATAAAGCTTTCGATTTTGTAGCTAGAGATGTTTTATGGTATAAATTAATAAAGTATGGGGTGAGGGGGCAATTTTAGATGTCATCAAATCTATGTATTACAGTGTAAAGTCAAAGGTCAAATATATGAACACGTTAAGCGAGGATTTCACGTGTTTTCTCGGCGTGCATCAAGGGGAGTGTTTGTCACCTTTTTAAAGAAGAAAAAATAATATTTAAAGGAGTTGACGGGGTGGATGTGGGTATGATTAATTTATGTTTATATAAAACGATATTATTTTATTTGCAAAGTCAGCGGAAGCTTTGCAGAAGTCATTGTCAGTTTTAGAAAAATATTGTGAAAGATGGAAACTTAATGTTATTACAGCAAAGACAAATATCATGATATTTAGAAAAAGAGGAAGGTTACCAGATAATCTTAAATTTTATTACCAACGAAATTGTAAGCAGTTTTAAATACCTCGGTATTGTGTTCACTTTAGGTGGGGCTTTCAATGAAACGGACAAAATGTTGGCCGGAAAATCATTAAAAGCTATATTCCAGTTAAATAAATATTTAAACAAATTTATCGAATTATCTCCAAATCATACATTTGATTTATTCGATAAACTAATCTCACCTATATTAAATTACTCGGCCGAGGTATGGGGATTTAATAAAGGTAAACAAGTGGAAAGGACACATTTAGGTTTTTGTAAACGTTTATTGGGGTTTAAATTAAATACACTAAATAGCTTTATATACGGTGAAACTGGAAGACTGAATTACAAAAACAAAAGGTAGTCTATAATAACAAAATACTGGTTAAAATTATGTGCAACTAGCGATACGAAATAAACTAAAATAGTTTATAATATGTTAAGAAACGATGATGAAAGGCAAATAAATAAAATAAACTGAGTCTCGCAAATTAGACATTTGTTATCAAAAAAGAGTATAATAATGGACCTTTGGAAACGGCCGAGCACGACATTTTAAATATAAGTATAGGGCTCAGCGATCTCCAAAGATCGGTACTGGGTTATTATGAAGTATGGCTAGCTCAGGGAGTTGGTGATAGGGACTTGTTTCTCACTGTTTTCAAACAACGTCTCGGCGACGTATTTGTTCAATATTGGAATACCCAATTAGACGGTTCTACTAGAGCGTTATTTTATAGGACAATTGCAGTTTTTAAATACAAACCATATCTTGATATTTTAAATAACTCCAAATTACGCTATGCTTTTCCAAGACTTAGACTCTCTACTCACAATAGGAAATAGAGTGCGGACGTTGGAGAAAGCCTATACGTGTGGCTTTTCAAGAAAGGACATGCAGACAATGCCAGTGCTTCGAAGACGAGATCGATTGCAAACATTATACAGAATTAAGAAAATCATACATAAAACAATACTATTGTAAAAAACACTACATGGACTTAATTAAATTATTAAATAGCGAAAACAAAATCGAAGCGATGAAATTAGAATTATATGTATATAAGGCTTTTGATATTAGAACTATTTTGAACAAATACTGAACACGTTTAAATTTATTTAAAGCTGAAATTCAAAAATAATAACAAAAACAAAAAATAATAATATATAAATACAAATATATCCCTTGTGTGGTTCAAAAAAGTCTTTGTATAGGTATTGTATTTTAATACTTAACATGTGTGGTATATCTCTCCGTGTGGAAATGTTGCTTTGTTGCTTCTATTCCATGAAATACAGATAGTAGTATTTGTTTAATGTTTATATTGTTGTTAACACGTTAAGATAACGATTTATGCTTTTAATTGAAAATATAACAAATAAAGAACAAAATCTCACCCAAATGGATAACCTTTAAAATTCGGTTACATTTTACGCTTCAAATTAATTTCAACATATCGTAAACTTGCTAACACATACGTTTATCTTTTGTTTTATTATTCTCGTAATAGTACCGAATGTTTCTATGGTATTGCAAAGCTTTGTTATGCTAAGTCCATGTACCTAAGTACATTACTAACAAAATGCCATATAACAACATTTATTTGTATATATTATGTAAACATGTTCATGGGCCATATTTGACTTAAAACAATAAACAATATATATATATATATATATAACAATAAACAATATATATATTATATATATAAGTTAAAAGGAAAGGAAATGGGTTTTACATTTAATACTATGGAAAGCATCGGCTGCCTTCTGTTGGCCTTTTGTATTTTGTGCAGTACCCTTTGGAAGTCGTCTTGTGCGTTTTCTCGGTTGTTATGTGCATTTTCTAAATTGTCTGTTGTATTTCGTAAGTTGTTATGTGCATTTTTCTAAACTGTCAGTTGCATTTCGTAAGTTGTTATTAGCATTTTTCTAAATTGTCTGTTGCATTTCGTAAGTTGTTATGTGCATTTTTCTAAATTGTCTGTTGCATTTTGTAAGTTGTTATGTGCATTTTCTATAGTCAACCATTTTATGTATAATAATACAAACCATAATTTAAACGCCGTACAATCTACTTGCGATGGAAATTGTCAGCTTATCTACAAAACAATTACAGATATAATGTACGCACAAATGCGTTTTTAAATATTTACTTAACAATGTTCTACCGGTACCTATGATTAGTGTCGAGCAGAACGTCAATGTATCACTCAACAACCACTCGTCACTTGACAAATGAACAACTGAACACCTTCTCCACCTAAATACAGCTTAGTATTATTAAACAATCAGAGACAATGTCGATTCCACGATGAACCTCTCTCTCTTTCTCTCTCTCTCTCTCTCTCTCTCTCTCTCTCATAAAATACGGAAGCACATAGACGAAACAACCCTCTCTTGGTAACCGATACGTGGGCACATGTTTATTAATGCCTTACTGGGGCGTGGTTACCATGAAGAAACTATCTGGTTCCCATCACACCTTTAAGACGAATAGAACGTGGAAAAGGCGATAACCATCAAGCCATACATTTTGTACCGTGGACTCATGGGTGTGGGTACAGGGCCTTCCCCAGCCATTTATGGCAAGGGAGTGGGGGGTGGGGGTGGGGGGGGGGGGCGGCTTGGGATATGTATCAAATTGAAACAGACCCTGGTATTAATCCATCTACATGTTTCTATAGCGGATATTGAATCAAACATCCGTTTAAAGTTTCAATGTGTGCACCCAGATTCCTATAAATGTCATTTGATGTTAAAAATTAGTTTCACGTGATCAGTCCATTACACTAACTGCTCATCACAGCATCAGCTAAATTTGACCAAAATGTATCTACGTCTTGCGGATGTGTCGGATATTCTAAAGATTGTTCGTTTTTCAGAAGTTGCAGAAGGCTTATTGGATACTCCTTTGTGGGGATATCTTCCATTAAAACAATGATGATCAGTTTTCTTTTCGTTTCCACGGACTCCGTATGCGCCATGTTCATTTCATAGTCGCACCATTTTTCTTTTAAGTACTTCCGGTTGATTAATAAAATTGACTTCCGGCTACTGTAGATGGCGTGTGTGACGTTTTCCGCGATGGACACTCCCGGTATGGAATTTCTATCCCATACCCAGACCTTTAGACCATGACCACCCTCTAAAGCAGGAACTAATTTGTCCTTTATGAAACTTCCAAGGTTCTTTGAATAAGACACAAAACCATCCTGTTCAAACAGCCATTCAAAGCCTTCATGCGCATGTCGACGGTTTCTTTTGTAGTAAATGTACCTCAACTTCCATCGGTATCTGTAAATACAGATGCAGACGATCACGCTTGCAATACAGCTTCCCAGACATGTGCCCGTTATGATAATCCATGTCCGTTTTACGCATTCACTTTCCAGAATAGTTATGATGTCATTCACTGCGTCATCATTGTCGAGAAAACGCCGCTTTCCATCCTGTAGGTGACACTGGTCCTTTTTAGCAAACAGAAAATACACCCTTGAATTAAGCATCCTTTTCAAGAATGGCAGAGTGTGACACGTGCATTCTATCGGGTTTGCAGCCAAATCTACTGTTATATTAGACCCGTTATTGCATTCCTCGTCAACCAAAGAATCCAGGTACAGCATAAGGTTTTCCGGCAACGTGTCCAACCTATTATTTGACAAATCTAGCCTCTTCAGGCACCGGATTGTGTCTAGAGTAGAATTCCAAACGTCTATCATATTGCCACTTACATTTAGATCCTGTAGCGAATGTAAATCCATGAATATATTCTTGGGTAGATTTGTTATTTTGTTGTTCGACAAATCCAGAAGTGTTAGATTTGACAGTTTTCGGAATGTTTCATTACTTCGAGGCAAGTTTATAGATGCACCAAGGAAGTTTCCCGAAACATTTAAATGCTCCAGTGCGCTAAAAAAATCGAAAAATCCATTTTTAACATCCTTGCAATAGTTTTCCGACAAATCCAAATATTTAACAGACGAAACCCCATGCACGGGACCGATCCACTTGGTAATTAGGTTAAACGACAAATCAACGAATTCAAGTTGGTGCGGTCCGCAAATAATCAATTTGGATATACTAAAATAGAGAAAACTTTGTCTCCATCTGAGAACGCGCAAGTTCTCTGGAAGGAATACTGTAATACAGAGGGGATTTTTTGGTCGTTTAATACAGTCACATTCAAAGAAGCCCAAACCTGACTCATTAGACACATGATGAGTATCCACTGATTGGTGATTATGGTCCTGCAAAAAGGGGTCAAAGTTTAGATGTTGGCGCGATAAATCTAAGCGCTCAACACTCTTCACATTTTTTAAGTAATCAACATATTTCCCATAAGTCATTCTATTCCCAGACAGTGTGAACGTACGTAACTGTTTCGGCAGTCTGTTTGGATTTAGAATCCGTTCATCCAACACCTCCAGCTTATTTAAATCCATATGTAGCACGGTCAGGTTTTGAAACGTTTGAAGATGTTCCACGTGCTCAAGTTTCAGTTCCGTGCCTCTCTCGTACTGCTCGTGTATATGATTCACGTTTAGAAGTCCTAGCGTAGACGAGTTTCTCAGTCCATACAAGGCTTCGTTCATTCCTTTGAATGTCAGTTGATTATTATACGAGATGTCGAGTAATTCCAAGTTGCTTCTAAGTGGTGAAAATGCGTCAGCGCCTATGGAAGAGATATGACACGACGACATCCACAGACGCTTGATTTGTGGCAGGTGTGTGAACGTGGAGTTTCGGACATAGGACATGTTACACGCTCCAGGTGAGAGACCTGACAGGCTGACGTTTGCTAGATTAGTAAGATTCTCAAATCCAGGTCCAAATACACAGTCCGAGCAAGCGTCTATGAAAAGCCCCTCTAATTTCTTCATATATTTCATCTCTTCTCCCAACCCGTCAAACGACGTCATTATGTTTTGCTTCATGTTAATGTTTGTTAAATTTACGAATGGTTTAAAAACGTCATTTCCGAAACTCGCTTTCGATGAGAGATTGTTTTGTGTAAGGTTCAAGTATACCAGTTGCGACAATCCCGTAAAGGCGCCTCCATGAATAAATGTGATATTATTTTCTGACAGGTACAACAGTCGTATGTCCTTTATATTACTAAAAGCGCGTTCGTTTACGGTCGTTATCAAGTTGGAACTCAGATCCAACAGACAAATTGGTTTCGGGTGGTCGGGATATCTTGAAGGTACTTGCGTTAGACCCATATTATTGCAACCCATGAAGTACCAGGTATCTTTACCGTTTCCACAGTATTCTTTTAAAATTGGGTCGTTTATGCTACGGATGGTACAGTTGGCTACATTCTCACCAAGGACAGTCGATGTAGCAAGGACCATTGTAACTGGTAACAGATACCATGACAACAAACTCGAAACAGTCAACGTCATTATATTAGTCTTTGATCTGAAAATATTCGAAAAAAAAAAAGAGTTAAAGTTAATAAACAAAAACACCCCCAAATGTTATCCCTCCGATGAAAACTGCTCTACTTAGTAAACATTTTGAAAACGCATCTTGTGTGACCGAACAGAAAGTACTTTGGTTTGGTACAATACAACTGTATACTGCATCATGTCTGGGGAATTTCCTTCTGATGAGATACGCTTTCAGGATAGCGGCCATTTTGTATTTTACAGGAAATTGAATTTCGTAGCATCTACAATCTTCCTCCGAATTTCCAGTGGTTGAAGAGAAGTGTCTACCACGCATGAGTCCTGTATATACTCCTCAAAATAATTTAGGACCACAAAATAGAACAGTAATAATAACTTAATATTTAATATTATGGATTTTATATTCATATAAAAAGTTAATACATATGTGTAAAGTAACAATTGTAAACGGAATATAACCATCGATATAAATACCCAGGTCTATGATATAACTAAACTTAACAATTGCAAAAAGACAGTCAATTAACATGTCGCCAGTTGTCAATCAATGCCCCAAATCTAAACATGGTCCTTAAATTATTTTGAGGAGTATATATGCCTTTATTAACAAAAGTAGTGGCCGCTGACAATCATCTAGCATGCATTTTATAACTGTGTTATTAGACCTACTAGTAGTACAAGTCATTCTAATCGATCTGGTTAAGGGTCGTACATGTCATGCTGATCGACCTGGTTAAGGATCTCTTGGGGTTCTAGAGAAGTAGCAGTAACAAAATGAGTAATGGTCTCTAAACCATTACTAACAGATAAAACTATCAGATATCAATATATCTGATAGTTCTCAAGAAGAAGCTGAAACAGTTTGTGTTATGGTCTGATATCACTGTGTATTGTGGTTCTAAAGAAGTAGCGGAAATAACTTGGGTGTGATATCAATATATCTTGTAATTCTAGAGAAGTAGAGATAATAATTTGGGTAATGGACTGATATCAGTATATATTGTAGTTCTAGAGACAAATCGGTAACGATTTGTAATGGTATATCAATATATCGCGTAGTTCTACAGAAGAAGCGGTAACAACTTGCGTTATGGTCGGATATCAATATATTTTGTAGTTTGTAACAATTTGGGTAATGGTATGATATCAATATATATTGTAGTTCTAGAGAAGAGGCTATAACAATTTGTGTTATGGTCTGATATCAGTATATCTTGTAGTTCTAGGCAAGTATAGGTAAAAACATGGGTTATGGTCTGATATCACTGTATTTCTTGTAGTTCCAGGCAAGTAGAGGTACAAACATGGGTTATGGTCTGATATCACTGTATATCTTGTAGTTCTAGGCAAGTAGAGGTAAAAACATGGGTTATGGTCTGATATCACTGTATATCTTTTAGTTCTAGTCAAGTAGAGGTAAAAACATGGGTCATGGTCTGATATCACTGTATATCTTGTAGTTCTAGGCAAGTAGAGGTAAAAACATGGGTTATGGTCTGATATCACTGTATATCTTGCAGTTCTAGGCAAGTAGAGGTAAAAACATGGGTTATGGTCTGATATCACTGTATATCTTGCAGTTCTAGGCAAGTAGGTCTGATATCACTGTATATCTTGTAGCTCTAGGTAAAACATGGGTTATGGTCTGATATAACTGTATATCTTGCAGTTCCAGAGAAGTAGAAGTAACAACTTGGGTAAGGTATGATATCGGTATCTCGTGTATCTCTAAAGAAGAAGTGTAACAATGCGTGTTATGGTCTGATATCACTGTATCTTTTGATTCTAGAGAAGTAGCGAGAACGACTTGGGTAATGGTATGATTTCAGTATATTTTGTATTTCTAGAGAAATAGAGATAACAATTTGGGTGATGGTTTGATATCAATATCTCTTGTAGTTCTAGAGAAGTAGCGGTAACAACTTGGGTAAGGTATGATGTCAGTATCTCGTGTATCTCTAAAGAAGAAGTGTAACAATGCGTGTTATGGTCTGATATCACTGTATCTTTTGGTTTAAGAGAAGTAGCGAGAAGACTTGGGTAATGGTTTGATATCAATATATTATGTAGTTCTAGAAAAGTTTTAATAACCACTTGGGTAATGGTATGATATCAATATATCTAGAAGTTCTAAATACGTAGCGGAAATAAATGGTATGATATCAATATATCTTGTAGTTCTAGAGAAGTAGAGATAAAAATGCAGGTAATGATCTGATATCAGTACCTCTTGTATTTCTAGAGAAGAAGCGGTAACAACTTGAGTTATAGTCTGATATCAATATATATGTAGTTCGTAACCATTTGGGTTATGGTCTGATATCAATATATCGTGTAGTTCGTAACAATTTGGGTAATGGTATGATATCAATATATATTGTAGTTCTAGAGAAGAAGCGGACACAGTTTGGGTAATGCTCTGATATCAGTATCTCTTGTAGTTCGTAACAATTTGGCTAATGGTATGATATCAATATATATTGTAGTACTAGAGTAGAAACGGTCACAAATTGTGTTATGGTCTGATATCAATATCTCTTGTATTTCGAAACAAGTTTGGTAATGGTATGATATAAATATATATATATTATAGTTCTAGAGAAGAAGCGGTAACAACATGGGTTATTGTCAGATATCAATATATCTTGTAGTTCTAGAGAAGAAGTGTTAACAACTTGGGTAATGGTCTGATATTTATATCTCTTGTAGTTCTAGACAAGTAGCGGTAACAGTTTGGGTAATGGTATAGCAATATATCTTGTAGTTCTAGATGAGAAGGGTAACAACTTGGGTAATGATCTGCTATCAATATCTCTCGTAGTTCCAGGGAAGTAGCGGTAACAACGTGGGTAATGGTCTGATATCAATATATCGTGTAGTTATAGAGATGAAGGGTAACAACTTGGGTAATGATATGATATCAATATATCTCGTAGTTCCAGGGAAGTAGCGGTGTACAACGTGGGTAATGCACTGATATCAATATATCTTGTAGTTCTAGAGAATTAGAGGTAACAACTTGGGTAATGGTTTGATATCAGTATAACTTGTAGTTCTAGAGAAGTAGCAGTAACAACTTGGGTAATGGTCTGATATCAATATCTCGTGTAGTTCTAGAGAAGTAGCGGTAACAATTTGGGTAATGGTCTGATATCAATATCTCGTGTAGTTCTAGAGAAGTAGCGGTAACGAAGTGGGTAATGGTCTGATATCAATATCTCGTGTAGTTATAGAGAAGTAGCGGTAACAACTTAGGTAATGGTCTGATAGCAATATCTCGTGTAGTTTAAGAGAAGTAGCGGTAACAACATGGGTAATGGTCTGATATCAATATCTCGTGTAGTTCTAGAGAAGTAGCGGTAACAACTTGGGTAATGGTATGATATCAGTATATCTTGTAGTTCTAGAGAATTAGCGGTAACAACTTGGGTAATGGTCTGATATCAGTATATCTTGTAGTTCTAGAGAAGTAGCGGTAACAACTTGGGTAATGGTCTGATATCAGTATATCTTGTAGTTCTAGAGAAGTAGCGGTAACAACTTGGGTAATGGTCTGATATCAGTATATCTTGTAGTTCTAGAGAATTAGCGGTAACAACTTGGGTAATGGTCTGATATCAGTATATCTTGTAGTTCTAGAGAAGTAGCGGTAACAACTTGGGTAATGGTCTGATATCAGTATATCTTTTAGTTCTAGAGAATTAGCGGTAACAACGTGGGTAATGGTCTGATATCAATATCTCGTTTAGTTATAGAGAAGTAGCGGTAACAACTTGGGTTATGGTCTGATATCAATATCTCGTGTAGTTCTAGAGAAGTAGCGGTAACAATTTGGGTAATGGTCTGATATCAATATCTCGTGTAGTTCTAGAGAAGTAGCGGTAACAACTTGGGTAATGGTATGATATCAGTATATCTTGTAGTTATAGAGAATTTGCGGTAACAACTTGGGTAATGGTCTGATATCAGTATATCTTGTAGTTCTAGAGAAGTAGCGGTAACAACTTGGGTAATGGTTTGATATCAATATATCTTGTAGTTCTAGAGAAGTAGCGGTAACAACTTGGGTAATGGTCTGATATCAATATATCTTGTAGTTCTAGAGAAGTAGCGGTAACAACTTGGGTAATGGTCTGATATCAATATCTCTAATTACTAGTTCTAGGGAAGTAACTGTTGTTGTTCTAGAAAAGTAGCGATACAAATTTACGGTTATAAAGAACTACCGATAGCAAACGTTTCTATTTTAGTTCTTTAATGGAGTTGGGGGAACATCTTGGATTTCGCGAAAATTGATACATTTCACTATAGACATACAATGCATTGGGAACAAACTAACTGTGAGGTTTAGTGGTATTTATAGGAAATATATAGGAGAAGCAGCAATAGTTGTTCTAAGTCTGTATATGTAAATACATTCCAATCAAAATGAATTTTACTTTGGATCGACCATCTTTTTAAGAATTATCTCCCTTTATAATGAGAGATTTTAACTAAAGATATATCTTTAATTGCTTTAATGAAATACACGACAATCTTCAGTTATGTATTGAGAGATATAATAGGAATCTTGATTCAATTTTTTAAATGTCATTTACTTTAAAACTTCATGTACATTCTAAATAGCGGCCAAATAAAAAAAAATGTTTTTGTTTTATTCGTTATGTTTAAAACATTTCACACTAAATTAATGATTCAATTTATTGAACAATTAGAAATTTGGCAAACTGATTTATTTTAAGCAGATATACAAATTTAAGAAGAACAACAACAACCGTATAACCGCATTTTTTAAAATCCATATTACAGTGTGTTTGTTAAATCCATATTGCAGTGTATACTTAAATCAATATTGCTGTGTGACCCTTTAAATCAAGATTGCAATGTGTCCCTTTAAATTCAAGATAACAGTGTATCCCTTTAAATCAATATTGCAGTGTGCCCATTTAAATCAAGATTGCAGTGGAACTTTAAATTCAAGATAGAAGGGTGTCCCTTTAAATTCAATATTGCAGTGTGTAACTTTAAATTCAAGATTCTGGTGTGTCGCTTTTAAATCAAGATTGCATTATGTCGCTTTAATCAATATTGCAGTGTGTCCCTTTAAAATCAAGATTGCATCGTGTGCCTTTAAATCAAGATGAGTGGATATGCTACGTGCCGGACTGGAGGCGATCTGGTGCAATTATGCATGAAAATCTGAATAAACAAAATATGCCACGGTTTTCAGTTTCGTTTTCGCCTATGTAATAATTTACAGGTCTCGGTGTTAAAGGGACAAACGGCAATCTTGATAAAAACAATTTAAAAAAATCCCGTTAGTTTTTTTAGCATAGCTTTTTTTCAATCATTAATATTACTTACAAGGATGAGCATGAAGCCAATTAGCGTTGCCTATTAATAACTGTTGATTAAATTGCACCAATACTATAGTTAACCCATGGTAGAATAAGAAGAAAACATGAAAACTTAATTATGTTTTTGTTGTTGATTATCTGCAAGCAAATTTAAAGTCAGAATGATACTGATTAATAAAACGAGACGCTAATTTTAATGCTTGATAAATACTTTAATTGCCATGTGTCCCTTTAAGTTTGATTTGGTTATTGGTTTATGAACTAGTATGGATGGTTACAAGTGCTGATCATTATCATTAATTCGTAGCAAGCTTCACTGCTATGAGAAGTTGTGTTTTGATTAAATTACATGTATTTAGTTACGAGTACTACTGATTCGAATCCCACTGGGAGCTCGACTTGTGAGGAAGTGTCGATTGTTACGGATGGCGGGAGATGTGCAGTACTGGTTCTACCCAGGAAAAGTGGTCTGCCTCCATCACAATAAAATCGACTGTCATATTGTAAAAAATGACGTAAAACGCCATACAAACAAACACTGATAGAAATATATCTGCACGTCTGCGGTAAACTGAACTTGTTCAGATAATGACTGATCTTGTTCAGATAATGTTAAGTCAGAGAGATTTAAGAACCGAAAGGAAATAATTCATAAAAAATAAGTAAACATCTTACCAGTGATGTCGAACGACTTCCTTGCCATAAATATACCGATCGTATTTTTTTTTATCAAATCTGAGGACTAGGAAGTTGAAACTTTAATATAATTTCCTTGTGTTATTGTTAACTGGTGTAGCGTAACGTAAGCGGTTTTCACGACTCGATATAAACGGGACATGTGCCAAACTCCCCGCAGTGATTACTTCCCCTTTCTGTTACAGTATTGGCTACAATATCACTGCGCAATTGACTTTATTGTTGATGTCGGAGTATATTGACAATAGTTTATATACACATAGTTGCACGTGCTTTATACACGTGCTGTTGTTTGTCGGAGGTATCATTCTGGTTTGATTGGTTGAAATGGATAAATGATTGACAACTGGCGACATGTTAATTGGACATGTGCACGTTTGATCGGTCGTTTATGGATTATGTCCCCTTTTGTGTAATCATTGAGATTGCAAAAGCTTGCAACTCAAATAATCGTCAGTACTTTTACATGAAACTTTTAGTTTAATATGTTTACACAGTTATCTAGGAAGTGCTGTATACACCATCTCTTCTTCTATACTAACGTAATGCAAGCATGTGGTTAACGTCGCCTTTAAAGGGACACATGGCAATCTTGAGTTTTATTCAAACATTAAAATGTGCTCCTCGATTTATTTATCCTGCGTCATTTTGACTTTAAAACTGCTTGCATATAATTAAATAAAACAAATGAGATTTCAATTTTCTTCATTATTTTGCAAATTTTTTAAATATATTATTGGTGCAGTATTATAAAAAGTTAGTAATATGTAAAAATAATTTGCTTTGAACTATTCTAACAATTACTATTGATGACTGAACAAATGCAAGTTAAGACAAAAACTAACGGGACGCCTTGAGTTTTTAACATATCAAGATTGCCGTGTGTCCCTTTAACAATCGTTCAGTCATGTCACGACCGTGTCTACTCGTAGAGCTCGATATTCAACTTAATTTTTTTAGAAACGAGCATGCTGTTCTAGAACTACCATGTATATGCTGACCGTCAAGCAATGGAGATACTAATACATGTTTTACAGTTTTTGGTATGACCCGGCCGGGGATTAAACAAATGACATCCCACATGCGAGGCGGATGCAAAATAATATAACAAATAAATCCGGGGATTTAAACAAATGACATCCCACATGCGAGGCGGATGCAAAATAATATATCAAATAAGATTTATACCGAAACCTTACAGACCTTAAGCTACCAAAGAACACCTCCCCACTCATTTGCTACAGCATTTAGTATGCTTGCCATCTGAGAGTGGTGGATAAAGGGTGTGACCTCCAATTGATAAACGTTACGTGTTTTAAAAAGTATTACACATGTTACATAATCATCAAAAATAATGTACATGCAACACATTGGTATGAATAGCTTATACGAGGGGCATTTGAAAAGTATTACTCAGTATGGGGCTTTACGCAATAACGTCTTGCATGGTTCCGGTCCCTAAAAGTAGTCTCCCTTCACCCGAACACACTTATGCATTTTAAAGGCGTTATTTGAGATATAAGCTGTTAGTACACTGGACAAGTACACTTTCGACCGCATTACGGGACTCAACCCGGCGACATCTGTCACCACTCGGTTAAGATTTAACCAGAAATGGCATGGTGATAGATCCGGGCTATATGGAGGATGTGATAAGAGTTTAACATGGTTTTCCTGCAAATAGTCAATTTTCAGCATAGATAGAGTTATTTTATTTCCATTGTATACAATATATAACTCAGCATTTTGAATTAGGGCAACAAGACCCGTGATCAAAATATATAATACAGCATTTTGAAATAGGTCAACAAGACCCGTGATCAATTAGTTAATATCTACAACAGTTCAAAAATTGGTTAAAATCGACGGAGTACTGCCGTTGGTGCATTACACGCAACTGTAGAGCAAAGTTGGTAGAGATAACTCTCCAAATGGCAAACATCAGATGTTACTTACAAGTACAAAGAATCTCAACCATCCTAGAAATCAGGCAGTGAGAAAGACATGAGGCGAGTCTGGAAATATATACTGATGGCTGCACAAACCCCTTCCGATTTGATTGCAACGATGACGAGTTATTCTGCCGATCGTCCAGTGTTCCAGCATAGAGAGAAGTTGCTGATGATCTTTTACAAGCCTCACAATTCAGGCCCGTAGCTACACTGAGGCACACTTAGGCAGTTGTCTCGGTTGAATTTTGGCCATGTACATACATAAAAACAACTAAAATATCGATTCATTATCAATCGTTGACAAAACATGTCATGCTTAAAACTGATAACAATGTCCGGGATATGCAACATAATGCAGGAAATCAAAACAAAATCCAGGGCGGAGAGGGAGGTTAATGTTACCGGACGGACACCACAATAAGGGATTTGCCTCGGTTATAATGTCAGGGCTGGCTACGGGTTTGTACATGTTGGAGAGACGGCCATGGAAGAGTTTGTCAAAGACCGGTTAACTGTCAAGACAACCCGACTTTATTACACAAATCCAATCAAGAGAACAACATTGAACACCTTCGCATTTGCTGAAGAGTCCAAGAAGCTTACACGCACGCATAAAATCATTCAGATCAAAGCAAAACGCAATATCGTATGAATATGTATGAATGTTGTTTAACATCAACACATTATAGGCCTTCCCAGAGAGACGAGAAGGATACATAGGAATCAGGGAACCGTGCCCTATTGTTTGGGGAGCTTGTTTCAGCCAAAGTTTTTTTTGGACTTTTCAGACAAAATACAATTCGTACCTTAATAAGTTGTATATCAGTGAAACAGGCATTTTTAGTGGTAAATAAATACCTTACTTTTCAAAATCGGTTGAGAATTAAAAATTTCATGCGAGAAAGCCGTTTTTGGTGGGGCATTTTCAATGCTAAATTCTGCTCCATGAGAAATACTTATTTTTGGAATTTTTATCCGAAAATCTGAACGTTTTATTGCAAAATATGATGGCTAACTGAAGTCATATGCAATTTCTTAATTTTCTGCTGTGCCATCATCAAGGAATTTACATGGGAAAAGCACCATCATAACCCCATTTTCATAACCGATTTTCAAAAGTTTTTATTTTTTATTTACCACTAAAAATACCAGTTCTAATGATATATAATTGAGTTACGTATTATTTAAACTGCTCCAGCTTTTTGCAGAAAAATCTTTGGCTCAAACAAGCGCCCCGAATAATAGTTCTTTAACGTGCTCGGAGGATAGACCGATACTCGGGACCGCCCGATTTACGTCCCCATCCGACGGACGAGGCTAAAGATACGTGTCTTGCCCTAGAACACACCGACGAAACTCAAACTCAGTGAAAACGCAATTCATTTGGTCAATTGGTTCTCTTGTGTGTCAAGCATGAGACAGATATTAAGTTCACACAATCGTATCTTCCAGGTCAAGGTCACTTGCAACAGCTGATGGTATCTCAGTTAAAACCGACAATGCGAAATTGTTCCGCTACTTAGCGGCAACAGAGACCCACTGAGGATTCTGTGTAAGTGTTTGATGGTTCAGAGCCTACCTTTAGTGCATGATACGTTTGAAGACTTGGCAGAGCTGGTGTTTGAACGTCTTCTCAGAGCATAATGAGTCGTCTTTGTGAAAGACACCTTAGATATATGAAGTCGTTTGAGCTAAGTGGCTAGGGGAACTCCAACATTCCCGTGGTTAGTGCCGAAAACGACGACCCATTGAGACAACGTGTTTCATGAGTAATGATGACAACAAAACACAACTGATAAATCTCATTTGGGACCAGTGTTAAACAAATATGCACCAAGCTCAAAGGCCGCGAAATCTTCCGACACAGAAGTACTGACCTGCCAGCAAAATTTGTTTCATGAATACAAGCAAGTGTCCTGCTTGACACTGAGATGGGTAATACAAGAACACTGTTAAATGAAAAAGTGTTGAGGATAAAGGCTCTTATCTGATATTTGCTCAGTAACACTCGCACTGAAACATTGCTTAGCATGCTGTGATACCATTCCCTTGGTATAGAGAGGCAATACAGACCCATCGAAGATGATTTAAAAGCAGAGTTTTTTGTTGTTTGTTTGTTTTGGTGTTTTGTTTTTGTTGTGGAGTTGCTCGAACATCAAATCAGCATAACTGTTCGGATGATCAAGAAATCATTGATACATGTGCTGCTTATATGGCAAACCTCAGTACACGGATGTCAGTAACGTTAGGTATGGCATGTTTTTTTACGAATATTCCAAGGCCACAACTCTATGTTTTTAATAACCTACAATGGAATATGCTGCCGCCGTGTCGATCTTATCATCATCTACATATATAGTTTAAGAAACTGGTGACCATAATGTTTCTGTCGGCTGTAGAAAAAGAATGAAATGATAGGAGAGAGAAATATAGATCGAGCTAAGGCAGACAAAAATTAAAAGTTTCCAATTTCGTTTTCGCCACCTTCAAATATGAACCACTCGGACTACCGTATCGGCGGATTTTCGAAACCCAACCGGCATCATGAGGCTCCTAGTTACAGTTTGGGCCGTAATCATCTTAAAATTTAAGAGAGGAACATTTCCGCTTGAAGGATACCAAGTCGGGAGTTTTAGCCACTACGGCTGGCAATGAGATATATAGACATGTAAACACAGCTTAACTCGGTATAGACTGGGACGCCAATGCGATTACTAGTACATAGGATCTCCTATTCTTCGAATGGTCGAGCTAAAACGTAGTTGGTTTAACAATTTTATTCCTCAAATGCATAAAAAATCCAACTAACTACGAAGTCAAACCACTTATAACGTTTGGTTAATTTAATAAAGTAGTTTGGAAAATGGAACTGAATGAGGTACAAATGGCCGAACATGTGGGCAATGCCATTATTCCATTAGTTATCTTATGATGGTTTCCTATTTATTTATCAGATGAATTAAATAATATCACAGTTGGAATGTTTGATAGACCCCAATTAAAACTCTCGGGTCAACCAGAGTTAATTGAGCAGAGTTAACTTTACACAAGCAAGTTCGTGTATTCTCCTTCTTCTTCCAGGTAAAGAGCTGGGATTTTTACAGAACGTAATTAGCGCTGCGTGACCAGGCATGCTGATGGCGCACAGCTAGTCCAAAAACTATGTACAGTTAAAATTGGTAAAACTATTTACACTGCTGTCTTTGTCGCTATGAAGGAGCAGATCACACCAAGAGGAGGATATGAATTCTTCCAGTGAGGGTGAGGAGACCACTGATCTCACCGTTCTTGGGAAGAATGAATTATAGTAGGCCTTGTCTGTTATTCTCTCCTGGAAGAAATGTGCTGTCCTCTTGTACGGGTGTCACTGGCGTGCAAGTACTTCTCCAAGGGGATGTCAACTGTACCGTGCTGTATTCTGTATAGCATGGACAGTCGGTTATGTCTTCGTCTGGTCTCGAGCGATTCCCAGTTGAGGTCTTTCAGCATCTTAGTGACACATCCTGGGGATTTGCTGGAGTAGTCATTGAAGACATAGCGGGCGGCACGGCGTTGGACCTGCTCTAGGGCTTTGGCATTGGTCTGTTGGTATGGCTCCCAGACAGTGGAGGCGTATTCCAGTGTTGGTCTAACCATAGCGGCGTACGTGGCTGCTTTGACTGGAGGCGTGCATTCCTTTAAGTTCCTTCTCAGGAAGCCAATAGTTCGGTTGCCTTACCAGTGGTGTTCTGTATATGCCGGTCCCAAGAGAAGTCGTTGCTAATGGTGACTCCCAAGTATTTGCTGGCCTCCTCTATGTCCAGGGTGTGGCCATGGAGTTGGTAATTGGACTGTATGGCCTTCTTTTTGTTGTTAGGCATGATCCTCAGTACTGTCGTCTGCAAATAATTTAGTTTGGGAGCATCTGATAAGACTCCGCTAGGTCATTGATGAAGGCAAGGAACAACAGCGGTCCGAGCACTGTTCCCTGAGGGACTCCCGACATTACATCTGCTGTCTCCGACCTCGTAACATCTAAGACAACTTGTTGTGCTCTGTGGCTAAGGAAGGAATGGATCCATTTATTGGTACTGCCTCTCACTCCGTAGTGGTCCAGTTTGTGGAGGAGTCTTATGTGTGGGACTTTGTCAAAGGCCTTGGTGAAGTCAAGCAGTATAACATCAACCTGCTTGCCCTTCGCCACTTTGGAAGCAGTCTTGGATGGTGGTCAGAAGCTGTGATTCACATGAGCGCCTTTTCCTGAATCCGTGCTGGTTGTCGCAAACTATGTTGCATTATGTTGCATTTGTCGAAATGCTGCATTATACTACTATGTACCAAGTGTTTGGTGTTTATCTCCCTTCTTGAAGATAGGTACCACTAAAGCTTCTCTCCAATCTTGTGGGACTTCTCCAAGGTTTATCGAAATTTGGGAGTTTAGCTAATGCTGCTGCTTTCAGTATGAATGATGGAATAGTCAGGGCCTGTTGCTTTGTGCGTTTTCAAGTCGACCAAGAGCTTGTGGACACCTTTCCAGTCTACTGTGATGTTCTGCATGGGTGGTATATTACTTGTGCCTTTATCTGGAGTGTTGGAGGTATTCTCATTGGTAAAAGCAGACTTTAACTGTTCGTTGAGGATGTTGGCCGTTTTTTAGTTGTGCTACACCTGAAGATTCATGACCTTTGCTCTTTATGTAGGACCAGAACTTCTTTGAGTTGTCTTTATAGCCGTTGCTCACTGTTGATTCCAAGTAACTTTTATTTGCCTTCCTTATTTGGTACTGCACCTCCCATTGTAGCTGTTTGTACCGGTCGATGTCCTTTTTCAGTTTAGTTCTTCTTGACATTTTGTAGGCTCTCTGTTTTCTTCGGATTACTCTTTTAATCTCCGTGTTCATAAAAGGGTTAGTATGATGGGAAATTGTTAGTTTAGATGGAACTCTCTTTTTGATGGTGTTGAGTATGGTTGTCTTGACTTGTTCCATGTTGTGTTGATGTCGTCATGTTCCTGGATTATGTCAGAGAGGTTTGTGATGTCTTCTTTTATGCCATGGATGTCTCCTTCCTTCCATAGGAATATCTGTCTGCGTACTGGTTGGGGTCTTCTGGCTGATATAGTTGTATCAAGCAAGACGATGTCGTGGTCACTGTTACCTATGGATGGCATGGGTTTACATCTCTGCTTGAAGCTGGGGTGGGTGGTGAGAAAAATACCAAGTATATTTTGTTTACGTGTTGGGAAGTCCACTATCTGTTCTAGGCTGTTGTCTGTAACTATGTCAAGGAAGGTCTTATACACTTGGTTGTTGTATTGGGAGCTAGAGCTGGTTAGATCTTGCCAGTTGATGTCAGGAAGGTTAAAATCTCACCCAATTACCAGAATATTTTTCTTGCAGCTGACTCTTAATGATGAAAATTCTTCTTTTACTGATTCTAGGTAGGTTTCCAGGGGCGTACCTGGAGCATTTTGAAATATACGCCAGATATGAAAAGCGTAACTGCGAACCAAGTAGCGACGCTGCAAGTGGGGGGTGGGGGTAGGTGTGGGAGTGGGAGGGGGTTTCGCCCTCCCGCCGGTGGGGGTCTGGGAAAATTTTGAAAATTAGGAGGCAAATGATGCGTTCTCAAACTATATTTCACTTTTATTTTTTCACTTTTGCTGACAAATTGTATGCATTGGCGTACGTGCGTATGCCTGGATACGCGATACGCGCCTGGTTTCCTCACTCTTGTCAGGTGGTCTGTAGTAGGCCGCTACAGTAATTTTCTTCTTTTCGACTTTAACAGTTGCGCTTAAAAACTCGATGTTGGGGCTAGCTTTCGTCTCTCCAAGTTGTAGGTGCTTCTTTGCTGCAATAACAACACCGCCGTGTGGGTCATTAGGTCTGTCTCTGCGCTGTATATTCTAGCCAAGTTGAAATGGTAAGATCTCTGAGGACTTTATGTCGTTTTCTAGCCAGATGAGTTTTACAGCTTCTTCTGGTTCGGGAAAGTTAACTCTGGTTTCAGAAGGACTACCTTAGTGGCACGAGATTCCAGACTTAGACTCTTCAGTCAGGGCCTATTTTTGCTAAAAACCTCAAAATGCATTCGCAACATCTGGTACACTGCTTCGCAGCATTACTCAAATGTAATACGCAGGTTTCCATATTGTGCCTTAGATTTCCGCCAAAACAAATTTGCATTCAATATCAAAGTTTTCATCCAAATGTTGGAATGTTATTCAGCTGATTGCTCCATCAATAGTTTATTTACATACAAGCAGTGATAAAACCTTCATCTGCATTGTAAACAAGAGGTCAATGACCTTGAAGCTCTACTGATTGATTTTGATTTCAGGAAGTAGTCGCTACAGACTTGTTTTTTGAAAATCTATTTTTAACCGTGGTGGCCATCTTGAATTTCCGGCCGACCTGAAATTTTGCTAGGATCAATTAGACATTAAGAGCAACATTCCTGTGAAGTTTCATGAAAATCCGTCAAGTAGTTTCAGAGGAGTAGTCGCTACAAGTTTTCATTATATAACTCTATGTATACAAAGATGGCCGCTGGTAGCCATGTTTAACGTCAAATCAAAACGATTTTCGACAAGGACCAACATCATGTCATACTGATCATTTTAGAAAAAGTCCCATATCAATATCTCTTATAGTTTTGAAGAAGTAGTCGCTACAAACTTATCTATTTTAAATCTATATTTAGCTGTGGCGGCCATCTTGAATTTCCGGCTGACCTGAAATTTGTCTAGGATCAACTAGACATCAAGAGCAACATTCCTGTGAAGTTTCATGAACATCCGTCAAGTAGTTTCAGAGGAGTAGTCGCTACAAGTTTTTAATATATAACTCTATGTAACCAAAGATGGCCACTGGCAGCCATGTTTAACGTCGAATCAAAATAATTTTCCACAAGGATCAACATCATGTCATGCTGATCATTTTAGAAAAAGTCCCATATCAATATCACTTATAGTTTTCAAGAAGTAGTCGCTACACACTTAGTTTTTAAAAATCTATTTTTAGCTGTGATGGCCATCTTGAATTTCTGGCAGATCTGAAATTTTGCTAGGATCAATTAGACATCAAGAGCAACATTCCTGTAAAGTTTCATGACAATCCGTCAAGTAGTTTCAGAGGAGTAGTCGCTACAAGTTTTTACTATATAACTCTATGTAAACAAAGATGGCCGCTGGCAGCCATGTTTAACGTTGAATCAAAACGATTTTTGACAAGGATCAACATCATGTCATGCTGATCATTTTAGAAAAAGCCCCATATCAATATCACTTATAGTTTTCAAGAAGTAGTCGCTACAAACTTGTATTTTAAAACTCTATTTTTAGCTTTGGTGGCCATCTTGGATTTCACATCAACATGAATTTTTGCTAGGATCAACTAGACTTTATGGGCAACATTTCTGTAAAGTTTCATGAATATCCATCCAGTAGTTTCAGAGGAGTTGTCGCTACAAATAAAAGTTTACGGACAGACAGACGGACACCGCACCACGGCATAAGCTCTGCTGATCTCTGATCAGTAGAGCTAAAAACAAACACTCAACGCAAATTATACATCAACACCTGGATGGCGGTCATTTGCTTACATGCAACAGTGCACTACCTTTTTCGGCTAATAGAATGTCAAGATTTTGAACATAGCAAAGTGCCGTGATACACAAGAGGCAAGATCCCGAAGAATGGCGGGATTGGCCGAGCGTTCATGATTGCTCAAAATGGAGAGCTTGGTTTTGACTGGATGAATTAATAGATGGGAGGATCAATAATTAATGCAAAAGCAACTAATATAATAGATGGGAGGATTAATAATTAACGGAAAAGCCACCAGGCGCGTATCTAGGCATACGCACGTACTCCAATGTGTACAATTCGTCAGCAAAAGTGAAAAAATAAAAGTTCGAAAAGTTCCAAATATGTAATAAAAACTGAAGGCTGAGGCGGGTATGGGCTAGTGTCAAATAAAATGCCATATTAACGCTGAAATATAGCTTGAGAATGCATCATTTGCCTCCTAATTTTCAAAATATTCTTAGGGGAGGCCCCACAAACCCCAACCGGCAGGAGGGGGACACCCCCTCCCACTCCTACCCCACACTTGCAGCGCCAATGCTCGGTTCGTTATCTGGCGTACATTTCAAAATGATCCAGGTACGCCCCTGGCCACTAATAGATGGGAGGATCAATAATTAATGGAACAGTTACTAATAGATGGGAGGTTCAATAATGGAACAGCTACTCAACTACGGTACTTACTCTGTCAAGCAAACTCAGTGATTGTTTTTTGCACAAGAGACATTATGGAAATTAAAAACATAAACAAATTTAAGATGTACATTTTTATTTTTCTTCAGGTTAAACCATCAAAATACAGAAGATTTAACCCACTAGCAGCCTATATATAAATCATTAGGTGTCAAACATTTCATGGAGTGGAATTAATTTAGTTTTTTTATCGAAAGTAACCATTGGACGGGCACCTTTAATTTTACGCCCACAATAGCCATCTTTCTTATGATGAAGTCCACTTTTTGGTCTAATTCCAAACCAGCGAGATCTATTAGGTGATCCTATCTGCTCTTGGTTGTGATCTACGTTTGAAACTTTCCCCGAAGTTGCCATGCATTCTTTGCGAACACACATTTCACGCTTTGAAGGCAGTCTTACGACACACATATCTCCAATTTTCCTCATAACTATGCCATTCGTTCCAGCTGCACGTGCAACGATACCACCCTCGTTGGGGTACTTCTCGATGTTGTGGACAATGGCGCCGAGAGGTAACGCCCCAAGAGGATAAGCATCCCCGTCCTTAGGAGTAACTGTAAATAAAATGTTTTATTAATAGTTGAAGAAAATATTATCCTAAACTAGCAATTACAATTATAATGTTATTTGATAAAATCTTCAATATAAGATTGTCCTCTTCATTCTAAATGAGAATACCGTATTTTCACTATTAAGAGCCTCTCCCATAATAGTAGTACACCTCACCATTCCCACATTAAAAAAAATCTTTTAAAATTTAAATACTTGTTTGATCTTTTGTATCCAAATATCCCCCCTGCAACAAAATTAATCAAAATTCAATAAATTCTCGATAACCCTAATAAAACAAGAGGCCCAAAGGGGCCTGAATCACTCTACTGGCCTTTGCCCTGCATTGAGCAAAATGGCAGACGAAAGAAATTACTGCAAGTACCCAAAGTACAAATGTAGAGTGGCCCCCTTACACTAGAGTACCAAAACCCGTTTAAATGAATGCATTCACATTTCGACAAGTCAGTAATTTGTTTGTGTTTTTTACCTGATTACCCCATAGGTGCCCAAGAGACGGAACCAAAAAACGAAAACTGATGGTGCATCTACACATCCTTAACTAAGAAACACACCAAACACTAACATGAAATCTCAAAGGGTATGGAGGGATTTAGTATCACAAGGCGGAAACCCTGTTATAATAAATTACTGCAAGTTCCGCAAGTTGCACTTCTGTAGAGAGGCCTCTTTATGCAGGTGGTCAAAACTCTCGTTTTATATAATTATGTTGTGCCTCGGATCCCTAAATAGAACTAGAGGTTATTTTCAGTAAAAACAGATGTCTCCCCCACTAGCGAAAAAAGGCCATAAATCCGCAAAAAATCACTCAACTGGAACACGTTAATGGTATACGCAACCTGGCTGAGGAGAACTAGTCCAGACAAAGAAACTCCAACAAGAAAATCGGTAGAACCGATGGATGCTCCCCAAAATGTATCCTCAACTTATCATATGGCCTTATATCACCCAGCAGTTTTCAATTTGCAGATTCAATAGTAGTTTTTGACTTATGCTTCGGACAAGAATAACAAGAATAAAATTGCAAAGGGCAATAACTCATTATCGAACCGGAACATGAAAATAATATTAATACTTCCTAGCAAGTTTTGCGAAATTCTAACAAAGGGTTATAGAAAAATAACCCAGACAAGAATATGCATGGATGCATAGACAAGGAGGCAACTATATGCTCCCCCGAATTTTTTGGGGAGCATAATACAAATAATTCAACCGGAACACAACAGCAATAGCATTCCTGCCAAACTTCATTGAAATCCAGCAGGAGTTCACGAAAACTAGTCTGGATAATGTTTGTGTATAATGGAACATAACTCTGCCAAAAATCATTCAACAGGAACATGCCGATGATATGTGCAACCAGGCTTTGAACTGATCATCCCTGTCAAGTTTCGTTGAAATCCGGCCAGGAGTTCAGGAGAACTCGTCTAAACGAAGTTAGTGTATTTAAACAGTTAAAGGGCCATAACTCTGCCAAAAAATTATTCAACCAGAATACAGAGATGATATGCGCAACTAGGCTTGGTACTGATCAAAGGGTATGGAGTATGGCAAAGCTTGGTAAAGATTGGATGAAAAATGGAGGCGCTAGTGTGTTGACAAGACAAAATATAATTTTAAGGACAATAACTCCGGTACAACCTGGCTGGTTTTCGAACTTGTCCATGCTTTCATTGATATTAATAATCTGGTAAAGTTTGATAAAGATCGGATGAAAAATGGAGGCATACAAGACAAAATACACCAATTTTCGTTAACTGAAGGGCCATAACTCCGGTGTTGCTTGTTAGATCTTGCTGTTTTTCGAAATTATAAGAGCTTTCATTGATATTAACAGTCTGGTATAGTTTGTCAAAGATTGCATGAAAAATGAAGGTGCTAAAGCGCAGACACCAAAAAGTTTATAACGGATGACGGACCATGACATAACATAAAAATAAATATATATTTTTTAAATTTTATAAGAGCTTCCCAACACCCTCTGCCTACAAAATCAGTGGTGCAGCTGCCTTTAGGCACTGTAGGCACGTGCCTTCACATTGGGGGGAATACACGTCAGAACCCATGATTTGCGGCTTGTTGGTTTTTCGGGGTAACATGCTTTTGGACTGCCCCAGCAATCGTACCTATACACCATTTCAGACACAACTACGTCTCTGATAATGAACTATATAGGAATCCACTCAATAGTAACAGTAGGTAACCATAGTTTGCAGGGCACAACTGTTCTTTTTACAACGGTGATTTTAATTAAATTTTAAGAAGTAACGCTTGTTTTTTGAAACTCTTAATATTTTGACACCATATTTTGAATACTGCTTTAAACAAGAGGTCAATGACCTTGAAGCTCTACTGATAGATTTTTGAATGCTAGATCAGCATTCCTGTGAAGTTTCATGAAAATCCATCAAGTAGTTTCATAGGAGTAGTCGCTTCAAGTTTTCATTATATAACTCTATGTAAACAAAGATGGCCACTGGCGACCATGTTTAAAGTCAAATCAAAATAATTTTTGACAAGGACCAACATCATGTCATACTGATCATTTTATAAAAAGTCCCATATCAATATCACTTATAGTTTTCAAGAAGTAGTCGCTACAAACTTGTATTTTGAAAATCTGGTTTTAGCCATGGCGACCATCTTGAATTTCCGGCCGACCTGAAATTTTGCTAGGATCAATTAATCATCAACAGCAACATTCCTGTAAAGTTTCATGAAAATCCGTCGAGTAGTTTCAGAGGAGTAGTCGCTACAAGTTTTCATTATATAACTCTATGTAAACAAAGATGGCCGCTGGCGGCTATGTTTAACGTCAAATCAAAATATTTTTTGACAAGGATCAACAAATTGTCATACTGATCATTTTAGAAAAAGTCCCATATCAATATCACTTATAGTTTTCAAGAGGTAGTCGCTACAAACTTGTATTAAGAAAATCTATTTTAAGCCATGGCGGCCATCTTGAATTTCCGGCCGACCTGAAATTTTGCTAAGATCAATAAGACATCAAGAGCAACATTCCTGTAAAGTTTCACGAAAGTCCGTCGAGTAGTTACAGATGAGTAGTCGCTACAAGTTTTTACTTGATAACTATATGTAAACAAAGATGGCCGCTGACAGCCATGTTTAACTTCGAATCAAAACGATTTTCGGCAAGGACCAACATCATGTCATGCTGATCATTTTAGAAAAAGTCCCATATCAATATCACTTATAGTTTTCAAGAAGTAGTCGCTACAAACTTTTTTTTGAAAAACTATTTTTAGCCGTGGCGACCATCTTGAATGTCCGGTCGACCTGACTATTTGCTAGGATCAATAAGACATCAAGAGCAACATTCGTGTGAAATTTCATTAAAATCCGTCCAGTAGTTTCAGAGGAGTAGTCGCTACAAGTTTTCATTATATAACTCTATGTAAACAAAGATGGCCGCTGGCAGCCATGTTTAAAGACGAATCAAAGAATTTTCGACAAGAATCAACATTATGTCGTACTGATCATTTTAGGAAAAGACGCATATCAATATCACTTATAGTTTTCAAGAAGTAGTCGCTACAAACTTGTTTTTTGAAAATGTATTTTTAGCCGTGGCGGCTGTCTTGAATTTGCGGTCGACCTGAAATTTTGCTAGGATCAATTAGACATCAAGAGCAACATTCCTGTGAAGTGTCATGAAAATTCATCAAGTAGTTTCAGAGGAGTAGTCACTACAAGTTTTCATTATATAACTCTATGTAAACAAAGATGGCCACTGGCGGCCATGTTTAAAGTCGCATCAAAACAATTTTCGACAAGGATCAACATCATTTCATACTGATCATTTTAGAAAAAGTCCCATATCAATATCACTTATAGTTTTCAAGAAGTACTCGCTACAAACTTGTTTTTTGAAAATCTTTTTTTAGCTGTGGCGGCCATCTTGAATTTCCAACCAATCTGAAATGTGGCTAGCAGGGCTTCTAAAATTTTAAAATGCAAATCGGTCCAGGTTTTTTACTGCCGTAAGAATCGCACTTATTTTGAAAAAATCACTAAAATCGCCGTACCCCACCCACCATGTCAGTTGCACCATGCATTTTTTCCGTTTATTCATTGATATAGAGAACTATTTAAAATGTATGTTTGTATTATATTTGTATTATTTATAACTTACTTTATCACAATTTGTACATTTTAATGACTGACATCATGTCTTCGCTTTACAGAATGAATAATTTTCACTCAATATTTAAATTGTTGATCATTTAAGGAATTGAACCGGAAGTGTCTAATAAACCGGAAGTCCCGTGAAGTTCATTTGTCGGTTCTAACACTCTGACATCTTTGACCAAAATCTTTTTGCCGGGAACTGATGCCATGCATCAAATTTTACTTGTATATTTTGATATGCGTTGTGCTGCAGCTAGCCACTACGTACAAATTACCAAACAGCTCGTATATATCGTAGTGTTTTGCCCCTGCGCCACGTCGAGGCTTAATTAATACCAAATGTTACGACTAACGCAAACAATTTCGGTCCGACTTAAAAAAAAAACGATGTCAGGTTTGATCACTTTCCTTAATTAATGTCATTAATATTATACTTAAAGTTATTGTAAAAAAAATATCAAACAAACAATTAACACATCTCGGTATTTTAATTTTTCTTAATGATGCAAACAAATTTCAGTCCCAGCTTTGGCCACTTGAAACAAGAGGGCCATGATGGCCCTATATCGCTCACCTGAGTTAATTTGAACCAATACAAGAGGGCCAAGATAGCCCTAAAGCGATCACCTGAGTACTGGCACATTATCGAACTTCTTCGAAATCTTGTAGTCATATACAATCTGTGCAAGTTTGGTTAAGATTGTTCAAGAAATGTGGGCTCTGTTGTGTATAACAACATTGATATAGACAGTTTAAGACACTGACAAAGTTTGGTAAAGATCAAATACAAAATGAAGGTGCTAGAGAGTAACACCTTGGGCAGAGCCAAATGTGACCCCAGGGCTACATGTAACATATGAGAGCTGTGTGCTTTGTGGTTTTAGAGAAGATGATTTTTTAAGTTTTTCCCTATACAAGTCTATGTAAAACGTGAACCCTGGGGCGGGGCCAAATGTGAACCTAGGGTCACCATTTGAACAAACTTGGTAAAGGACCAAAAGAGTATAGTAAATGCAAAATATTAAACCTCTGGCTCTTTTAGTACCAGAGAAGAAGCCTTTATTGTGTTTCCTATATAAGTCTATGTAAAACTGTGACCCACGGAGTGGGGTCAAATTTTACCCCAGGGTCACCATTTGAACAAACTTGGTAGAGGACCATAATCTAATAGTAAATGCAAAATATTAAACCTCTGACTCTTGCAGTTTCAGAGAAGATTGTTTTTTTCCTATATATATGTCTAAATAAAACTGTGACCCCTGGGGCACGGCCAAGTTTGACACCAGGGTCACCATTTGAACAAACTTGGTAGAGGACCATAAGCTTATAGCAAATGCAAAATATTAAACCTCTGGCTCTTGCAGTTCTAGAGAAGAAGATTTTTTTCAGTTTTTCCATATACAGGCCTATGTAAAACTGTGAACCCCGGGGCGGGGCCAAATGTGACCCAGGTTCACCATTTGCACAAAATTGGTAGAGGACCATGAGCTTATAGCAAAATCAAAATATTAAACCTCTGGCTCTTGCAGTTCCAGAGAAGAAGATTTTTTTCAGTTTTTCCCTATACAGGCCTATGTAAAACTGTGACCCCCGGGTCGGGGCCAAAAGTGACCCAGGGTCACCATTTGAACAAAATTGGTAGAGGACCATGAGCTTATAGCAAAAGTAAAATATTAAACCTCTGGCTCTTGCAGTTTCAGAGAACAATTTTTTTAAGTTTTTCCCTATACATGTCTATGTAAAACATGTGACCCTTGGGGCGGGGCCAAATGTGACCCAAGGGTCACCATTTGAACAAACTTGGTAAAGGACCATAAGCTTATAG
Organism: Cyrtodaria siliqua; assembly: GCA_037043455.1. Taxonomy (NCBI): domain Eukaryota; kingdom Metazoa; phylum Mollusca; class Bivalvia; order Adapedonta; family Hiatellidae; genus Cyrtodaria; species Cyrtodaria siliqua. The sequence continues at coordinate 58,186 of JAWPHD010014018.1, forward strand.
TAAATGCAAAATATCAAACCTCTGGCTCTTGTAGTTTCCGAGAAGATTTTTTAATTTATTTTCCTATATAAGAAGTCTATGTAAAACTGTGACCCCTGGGGCGGGGACAAATTTGACCCCAGGGTCACCATTTAAACAAACTAAGTAAAGAACCATAAGCTAATGCTACATGTAATACAAAAGAGCTCCGTTCCATGTGGTTCCAGAGAAGAAGATTTTTTTCGGTTTTTCCCTATACAAGCCTATGAAATACTGTGACCCCCGGGGCGGGGCCAAATGTGACCCCTGGGTCACCATTTGAACAAACTTGGTAGAGAACCATAAGCTTATAGCAAATGCAAAATATTAAACCGCTGGCTCTTGTAGTTTCAGAGAAGAAGATTTTTAAAGTTTTTCCCTATACCTTGTGGCGGGGCCAAATGTGACCCCAGGGTCACCATTTGAACAAACTTGGTAAAGGACCATAAGCTTATAGTAAATGCAAAATATCAAACCCCTGGCTCTTGCAGTTTCCGAGAAGAAGATTTTTAAAAAAAATATCCTATATAAGTCTATGTAAAACTGTGACCCCCGGGGCGGGGACAAATTTGACACCAGGGTCACCATTTGAACAAACTTAGTAGAGGACCATAAGCTGATGCTACATGTAATACATGAGACCTCTGTGCCTTGTGGTTTCAGAGAAGAAGATTTTTTAAAGTTTTTTCCTATATAAGTCTATGAAAAACATGCAAAATCGCAATATACAAATTCCCTATACAGGCCTATGTAAAACTGTGAACCCCGGGGCGGGGCCAAATGTGACCCAGGGTCACCATTTGAACAAAATTGGTAGAGGACCATGAGCTTATAGCAAAAGCAAAATATTAAACCTCTGGCTCTTGCAGTTTCAGAGAAGAAGATTTTTTAAGTTTTTCCCTATACATGTCTATGTAAAACATGTGACCCTTGGGGCGGGGCCAAATGTGTCCCCAGGGTCACCATTTGAACAAACTTGGTAAAGAACCATAAGCTTATAGTAAATGCTAAATATCAAACCTCTGGCTCTTGCAGTTTCCGAGAAGAAGATTTTTAAAAAAAATATCCTATATAAGTCTATGTAAAACTGTGACCCCCGGGGCGGGGACAAATTTGACCCCAGGGTCACCATTTGAACAAACTTAGTAGAGGTCCATAAGCTGATGCTACATGTTATACATGAGACCTCTGTGCCTTGTGGTTTCAGAGAAGAAGATTTTTTAAAGTTTTTTCCTATATAAGTCTATGAAAAACATGCAAAATCTCAATATACAAACTTTGGACCCCCGAGGCACAGCCATTTTTTACCCCGGGGACTTCATTTGAACAAACTTGATAGTCTAGTCGTTGGCGGTCATATTAAAAGAAAAACTGTCGAAATCTGTCTGGCGGTTCTTGAGAAGAAGATTTTTTAATGTTTTGACCATATATGGTAATGGCGGCCATCTTGGTTGTCGTGCTGACCTAATTTTAACAAATCTAAAAAGCATTCATCTAAGGATCATCCTTGTGAAGTGTGGTCAAAATTGGCCAAGAGGTTTCTGAGGAAAGTCGTTTGAAGCAAAAGTTAACGACGGACGACGACGGACGAAGAGTGATCCCAATAGCTCACCTTTGAGCCTTCGGCTCAGGTGAGCTAAAAACAAACCGACACAAGCAAACAGGCTAACACCTTACGACTAACGGTATATCAAAGAAATTACAGACGGTAACACTCGCTTCAGTGAACCGACAGAACGCGTGTTATACTTTCACTGATCACACATCAAAGGCATGCTACCGAGCTATAGACTCTTCCGGAAAAACTCCCTACTATTGGTAATGGTTTAGTCCAAATTGACCTACTTTCGCACAGCGAGTGACAAACAATCGTGTTATGGATCAAAGAATATTGCCGCAAGGCATATTTTAGGATATTGGAAGGAGTGTAAAGGGCAATTGCAGATTTTTTAACGACCGATAGATAAAATATCTGGGACCGATTTAAACAGAGATTTTGAAAAGAAAAACGGACCGGAGAAACAGATTTCAGTCTGGGAATCGATAAACCGGCGATTTAAGAAGCCCTGGTTGCTAGGATCATTTAGACATCAAGAGCAACATTCCTGTGAAGTTTCATGGAAATCCGTAGAGTAGTTTCAGAGGAGTAGTCGCTACAAATTTTTACTAAATAACTCTGTGTAAACAAAGATGGCCGCTGGCAGCCATGTTTAACGTCGAATCAAAACGATTTTTGACAAGGTCCAACATCATGTCATGCTGATCATTTTAAAAAAAGTCCCATAATCAATATCACTTAAGAGTTTTCAAGAAGTAGTCGCTAGAAACTACTTTTTTTTAATCTATTTTTAGATCTGGTGGCCATCTTGGATTTCACATCAACATGAATTTTTGCTCGGATCAACTAGACTTCATGGGCAACATTTCTGTAAAGTTTCATGAAAATCCATTCAGTAGTTTCAGAGGAGTAGTCGCTACAAAAAAGTTTACGGACGGACACACAGACAGATGGACGCCGCACCACTGCATAAGCTCTGCTGATCTCTGATCAGTAGAGCTAAAAACAACCTTTTTTTTATTTTATTTACAAAACAAATACACACAAACTTTAATCATTACCTTTTTTTATTGTATTTACAAAACAAATACACACAAACTTTAATCACCATTTAAAAGTTTTATTCATTGGTTTAAGTACAGCATTTCTCTTTTCTGTTTGAAATTTATGCAGATTATTCTTTTTATTTATAGTATTCAATGTTGTTATGGTAACTATCGACATATAGGACATGTAAGTGTGCTGTAAAAAAATGATCACGATTTACTGACGCATAGATACTGTACTCCCATCACTACGAACGCTGTGCTCAATCCTAACAGATGTCGAGTGCCCGAGTCGGACTGACTGTGTATTCTTGCATACCAGATAAGGTTACCTGCGTTTTACATGGGTGATGGAAAGCCTGATCTTACACATGGGGGAAGATAAAAGTCGCATGCTGATATCAACAATGACAGTTCAGTGAGTTGCATGACGTCATTGTGTAAATAAACATGCAAAACGTTAGTAGTTGATGATGTCAATGTGCAGGCTGTAAATGATATGCAGAGCCTCAGTTATGATAAAAACAATTATACCGTGTGATGAAATTCCCGATCTTCCCGGATACCCACAAAAGATTCTTATATTATTTACCGAGATTGTGGTACGGTATATGCAAAGAAAAGTTGCTATAGCTTGATAATTACCTGGAAGTAAGGGAATCTCTGCTGAGGACCGTATTAAATCCCCAACCTTGATACCATCAGCGGCGAGAATCCAGCGTTTGTGGGTGCCCCTGCCGACAAGGGCAATATCAGCCGACCTGAGAGGGTCATATCTCACTTGAATAACCCGTTCTTCCAATACTTGCTTGTCGCTAGGAGCTTTTCTGGTGTAGTCTAACATTCTATAATTCTGTTTTGCACCACCACCTATTCTCTTGTTCATTACGCGGCCTAGGAAATGAAATGTACAACTTCTAAATCAGAAAATAATTCTATGATTTGAAACTGGATTAAATATAAACGTTTACAAAATAACTTAAGAGTCATGTCATACTGTATAAAGTTTTTTTAAACAATGTCACAAGTTAAACAAGGGCACAGCCTAGAGGGGCATATGCGCACATCGTTGGCAAAGTTGTTCCAGGTTAAACCTTTTTCAAAGAAAAATAATTCAAACAATATGAACTAGAGAGTTATGGGCCTTTTTAAAATGCATCCATTGGATCAGGCTGAAGATGTGTACACAATTTCATTGTTGTAGACTCTATATTTTGAAAGTTGTCAGGCAAACGTTAACGGACAGATAGATTATTTTACTACACTGAACATACGAGGGTGCTTCAAAAAGTTCGGTCACTAGGCATATATCCTTTGAACTGGATATTACAATGAGATAAAGTAGTGTATTTATAGTACTACTGGGTTCACTCTTAAATTCCACAACAATAAAAAAAAAATCTGGTTATTTATACCCCTGAATTACCTCCCACTACCACACCTTTTGGATACTGGCATCTGTGAAAATGTCCTTGTTACAAAACGTTGTAAAAATTATTTGAATAATTCTATGGTTTTAAATTTTCTTGTACGCCATCATTCTGTTGTTATTCGCCCATAATCCATGAAAATGACTGTCGAGAATTCAGAAAGGTCTTGCTGCACACCAGATATGAGTGAATGCATATCCCTTAATTTTAGCAGAAATAACGCTGATTTTCTTCATTTTTTTTTACGGAAATGTTATAATATCTTTTAAATGTCGTAATTATTCTCATAGTATTAATATGTTTTCATATTTTTTTACAAATCCTAGTCCTTCAGTGTTTAAATTTTATAAGCAACACATTATTGTAGAATTTTGTACAATGTTTAGTGAAAATATTGATCATACAAAAACGCTATTTCAGAAGAATGTCCATTTATCATTAAATTAATTTTACACGTTAGCTTAAAATGTTAATTTCTAAGACAATGCCTTTTCATCTACCATGCTTAAATTCTGAATCTTGTAATGCACAGATATAACTGGTAATGTATGAGAAATTTCAAAGGTCTTCGACAAGTACTTAAAGAGAAACAGGCATTTAAAAAAGTAACAATTAACATACCTGAAAAAACTCGGGACGAAAATGCCTCGGTATGTATAAGTGATGTGTATTAAATGTTCCATAACTTTCGTCACACAACAGATACAGCATTCATTTTACCATCAATGGAATGGTATTGAAACTCTCTTTCATTTGGGACCAAACATCAACACTCACAACAAGCACTTAATTGTTAAAACGCGTTAGTGACAGAACTTATTGAATGACCCTCGTACAAATACAACTCATTAAATTACTGTTTCAAAGTGAAACCACCTTATTTTCGAATACAAATTCAATTCAATTCATATACCGGTAGTGTTAATAGTATTAAATTAATTCAAATAGCGCTAATTTAAATTTCAGATTGCCAAATGTCCCTTGATTTTATATTAATCCTGTGTCATTTTGACTTGATAACACCTTGCAAATAAAAAGTAAGAAAGATTTCAGAGTCAGAGTTTAAGTTGTCTTTGTAATCTTACTATAGTGCAATATAACTTATTGGTGCATTATTATCAACAAGCAGCTATTTAAATAATTATTATTAATGATTTGCAGGTATGCTGAAACAAGGGTTTCTATCCAGGAAGCCCTGTAAAGCCAAAAGTGCAACTATCTATAAACTATAAATGATGCTAGATAACCCTTAACCCGCTAAGCATGACTATAATTGCCTTTGTGTCCATTGTAAACCCAGATCAGCCTGCGAGTAACTCGCAGGCTAATCAGGGTTTAACATGCCTGGCTGCTGATCAGTCATTTTCCCCAAAACACCACTTTAAAGCATAAATGGATTGGTCTAAATTTAAAAGAAAGGACATGTAGTCCATTATACATTCAAAGCGGGCTACGGGTTAAAGGGACTGGAGGCTACCTGTTAGCATTATGGGTGTCGACCCAAATACAAATACAATCCTCATTTATAATGAGTTTCTGACATTCATATATTCAATGTGCATAATTATATATGCAATAAAGCACTAAGCTAGGACCAATTATCCGTACAAATTAATTATTGTTTATGAATTAGTTTGGTGTGGTAAACTAGACGACTCAGCAAGTTTTGTTGTATAAATCATTAATAGCCATTCATATGATGCTTTAAGGGTCTTATAAATTTGTGTTTTTTGATAGACGTACATGTTTTTGAATCATATGCACAACTGTCAGGGCTTTGTTTCCTTCTATGACAGGGGCCGAAATTCAGCTACTTCACAATCAAAAATTGGTCATTTGTTTCACAACTGTGGCCGATTTTTTTCACAATTATAAAAAAAAGAAAAAAAGTTTTTTCTTTTTTTTTTTTGTAAACAACATTTC
>JAWPHD010014019.1:0-64155 GCA_037043455.1 Cyrtodaria siliqua
TTCTATACAACGGTCACATACGATTTAATTTATGTGTGTATATATTCGTCTGCATTCATACATCTTTATTCATGCGATAAACATCCGAAGAATGTGAATTGCAACACTTGACTGTACAAATGTTGTCACCACAATTTCCGCCTTACAGGTACATGTATCGCGGTCGATAACACACACTGTACAGGTATTATACCACTAATTATTTTCCCCATAGACACCAATGTTAAAATGTCACATATTAATGATTTGCTGCAAATTCAAGTATGGATAATGCAGCAGTGTAATGTTCATATAGAAAACTAATTTTCCACTTGAAAAATCACCGGAAAAGGTGGGGTCACAAGACATGTAAGAAAGTTCTTGCTTGTTTACTAAACAGGTCAAGGGTACAGCTATTTGCATTGACTGACCGTTTTCATTGCTCACATAGTGTAAGCATAGAGCCGAAATTTCGAAATGTTCATCAATGATCCAGTAAAACTTAATAATACGCTTCTGATACATACAACCACAAAATCGAATAGGAATGGGCAGTTTTCCCCTACTTATAATGCCCGTTTTAATCAAAAAAGGAGGGATTACTTTTTATTATATGAACTACATTCGATACACCTCGGAGGCTTACATGTAATTAGTGGTGGTAAACCTATAAGGGAATGTAGCGACACAGGTAACCATGTTTTCATTGAAAGTTCTGAAAAAAATGAATAAAGGTGTGAAAGATTATCGAAATCGGATGGTAAACAAAGAAGATAAGGTCATTTGAAAGTTCTGTTGATATGGATATGGAAGTAGCCATTTTGAGAGCTATGACGTCACAGTTCTAAATCACCATGTATGGAATATTTATAAATATGAAAAAATTACTGATTTATAGGAAAAATGCATTCATTTACATTGACTTTCTTTGCTTTAAATGATATTTATAAACATTCCGTTTTAGAACAACATTCAAATGGTCATATCTTTTTTGTTTATCGTCCGATTTTGATAATTCGTTCACCCTTTTCCAATTCTCAATAACAGAACGTGTTTTGCTGTGTCGCTACATTCCCTTTAAGGACCTATGTCCAGCCTATAATATTTCGTGTAGGGGAGTGGGTGGAAGTGTGGGTGTGTGTGTGTGGGGGGGGGGGGGGGGGGGGGAGAGAGAGAGAGAAAATGTGTATAAGAAATTGTAAATCACTGTCAGACACACACTTGCATGAGAAATTGGTGTTCTTCAATAGTGCTCGATCTTAGAGATAGTATGTTCTAAAAATGAACTGAACGCTCAATGATTTGGCACAAACAGTTCATTACTTACACGGTATATATGCAAAAGTATAGGTGTATATATATCACTACGTACAATGTGCGAATACGTAACCTGTATTGTAGTATAACTAGACGCAGTATCTTTGTCTATTGTTCAAAGCAGACGAACTTTATTTTAAAAAAAAATAGAATTAAACATCCTTCAAATCCATTTTGCATGTTGGTTGTAAGTTGTATACGTAGTATGGTATATGACAATAAGCCCGTGTACAGGTTTTGTTCCTGCACGGTAAACCGGTTCTTTTATTTACATAAACACGCCCAATTTATTAAAGCTGTATACATATTTGACGATGTAAGTACTTTTTAAATATATTTTTCTATGTTTTGAATGTTGTAAATGTAGCTTATAATGAATATCCCCGTGTTTTTAATTTCAATATATTGTCTCCGAGCCGTGACTTTAGGACGTTATAGAGTAATTTATAATTATGAAAGGTTATTGTTTGTTCATGCTTTATTTTACTGATGCGTATGTTTTTCTGTGTAAACGCGACAGTTTCAACGTGTACCTGGTCAGTATTGTATTTTGCTGCACCACCATTGCAAGTGTGTGTGTGTGTGTACTTCTAAGGTTTTACGTCCCTCCGCCAACGAACACGGCAAGGTAGCCCTGCCGCGATGGGCACAATAGAGTCTGGACGGTACCACCACCATTGCAACAAAGATATGACGTTATTTATATAATATGTGCTTGTTATTGTTATATTGTATAAACAAAACTGGAATTATTCGGGGGTAATGCGTTCGCAAATACATCTAAATTATGTAGGATATGAAGTGTTTTTGAATGGTATACGTGTTTAGATAGTTTATACGTATTAATCTCTTGTAAACATATTCAAGAATGCTTCAGTTGATTTTATTATACACCGTTTGAATAACGGGTCGTATTATGGTGTGGAGCTGTCCGTCCGCCAGTGCGTCCATAAATAATGAGGCATTCCGAACGATAAATTTGAAACCATAATACCCACACCCATGAAACTTCATAGATACATTGTCCTAAGTGAGATGAGAAAGCCTTTTGTTTTTTTGAGGTCAGTAGGTTAAAATTCATGGTCGCCATGACCATATGTGGAAATAAACATTCCGGACAATAACTTCGAAACCATAAAACCCACACTCATGAAACTTCATAGGTAGAATGTCCTAGTTGAGAGGAACCCTATTGTTTTGGGGTCAATGGGTCAAAGGTCAAGGTCGCAATAACCTTATATGGAAATACATATTCTGCTAAATAACTTTGAAACCATAAAACTTCAACTCGTGAAACTTCATAGGTACATCTCCCTTTGGGAAAGGAGAAACCTTATTGTTTATGGAGTCGGAAGGTCAAAGGATAGGGTTTCGATGACCATAATTAGAAGTATGGATTCCGAGTGATAACTTTGAAAGCATAGCATCCACAATAATGAACATTTCTAGGTATATGCAAGAGGTGTTCAACTTATAACGTCACACGTTTGTTTTAGATGTTATTTTTAAGCGAAAGGTATTTTTATAAAAATTGCATGATTTAGTTATTTGAAACAGTCATTTAGAACGTATACATTTAAAATAATATCCAATTTCACGCGGTTCGCTTTAAATTACATTTTCAATTAGGTGCATTTGTAGCTATTGCCGTAGAGTTTTACCTTAAACCAAATAATTCCACTAAATGCATATCATAATTGTTTAAAACTGGCTTTGTAATTTAAGTGTGAGCGTATGTTTTATTTTAAGACAAAAATATAAATGTTGAATTAAAAGTTCGAATTTTATCGCAATATGGAGAAATTAATAAAAGATACGACTGTTGGCTCTTATGTTATCGATGATTTTATAAATTAACCAAAGTAGGCGTTTTATTCACATTTTGTAAAACAAAAAATAAATAGATATTTTTGCTGTATTACCACATACAATATACAGATATCTTTGATAAAAAATTATATTTTTTCATCCTTATTTGCAAATGTGTGTGTTAGCCCCTAAATTGGAAGTTATACATGTGTTCTTTCTTTTCTTATAAGAAAGTAACACAACTTAGTTTCTATAGAGGAGGAAATCATAACTGCATGCAGTTGATGTTTTGAAATAGAAGTTACATGAATTCAATCATTTTCAAGTTGAATTTCATGTTAATTTTCGTTGAAATCCTGAAAACTGACAAACTGCATATTCCAAATGTTTACGTTCAGACATGGACATATCAGACTACTGTTACATTGAGCTTCAATTTGCAATCAATTTTATTTTAAATTGTATTGTAGTTGTTTTCATAATTTAATATTTGCTTCAAAACAGCAGTCTCTACCCTTTTTCAAACAATACGGATGCAGCACAATTAGGAAGCACATAAAAGTTCATGTCATAATGTTTTACATCAAAGGAATCATTAGACTTGACATTAAAATCAACATATCAGACGAGAATGTTGATACAGCTATCAAATGAAAGTGTTACGTTATAAGATGAACACCTCGTGTAGCCCTTGGTGAGTGGTGGAATCCTATTGTTTTGACGTCAATAGGTTAATGGTCAAGGTCTTTATGACCTCATGTGTCAATATGCATTCCGCGTGATGACTTCATAAAACGTAATACATACATTTCCGTTGGTCAGAGAAGAAACCTTCTTGAGGGTCACTAGGTCAAAGGTCAAGGTCACCAATACATATTCCAAGTCATAACTCCAGGAGTATAATACATACAATCATGAAACTGTGTATGCCCTTGGTGAGAGGAGGAAGCATATTGCTTTTGTGTTCAGTAGGACATCAAGGTCACATTGACCTGACAGTGACCGAATCCTGAGAAAAAATTTCACCACTGTAACTTGTAACTGTTAGACCTACACTTTTGAAACTTTACAGAAACAGTACCCGTGTTAAAAGATAATGGTCCGGGTGAGGCAATGTCACAATGTTTTCCCACTGGAATACTGTACATATGTTTTACTTGGAAATGTACAGATCTACTGATAGATTTCTCTTTATACTCAATGACTTTGTTTCATGAAAAAACACGTGTGTGATTAATGGTGTCTTCACACGAATCATCAGTGAAATCGCAATAGTAGCAGCGGCACTGGTGCATTGTCTGTTTCTAAATCCTAAATATTAATGAAATATAAGCATTTTAGTATGCACGTCTACGTGTAATGTTGTATAAAAAATATGTAGCTTTTTCAAGATTAAACTGTCGCACATGTGTAAAAGAACTACAAGAAACTGCAGCGCTTATAAAAAGAAACTTCACATCGTGATTTTATCTAAGGACTTTAAATACATTTAACTGGCATGAAATTAGATTATTGTGTAGTTTACTTACTTACAGTATCTAAACACACATTGAGATACAACATTTCACCTTGTGAATGATCGGAACGAGATATAATAACAATGATCAAATGCATAGGTAGAAACTAAAGCAGATTCCATTTGTTAAAATTAAAATACTTAAGGTTTGAAGCTACTTTTCTATCCAAAACTCCATTCGTTTACATTTCGTCTGCTCATATGTCATACGATTCACCGGTGATCACAATGAAGCTGTGTCTAGTTATACTAAAGTACAGGTTACGTATTCGCACATTGTATAGAGTATATATTATGTCGGACATCGTATTGACCGTAATGAGGGTTAACATAAAAATAGGACTTCATTGAGACTAAGTCCAGATTTATCCATATTGTCATCTACTATATTTGTTAAAATAGCGACTCTAGGATCGAATGTATTCCAGCCCCAGAGGTCCCAGTTTTACATATCATATTTAGTGTGTTTATGTGTGTGTATGGGGGTGGGGGGCATCGTATTCTCTGATACCACATAGAGCTCTTATATATCTCATGTAGCAATAGCTAATGATCCTCTACCAATTTTGATCAAATGATGAACCTGTGTTCAAATCCATTACCGCCCTTGTGGTCACATGTTTTATATAGACATATTGGAAATCTTAAAAAAAAATCTCTAGAACTTCAAGAGCTTGAAGTCTAATATGTTGCATGTACCGCACCCTTCTGGTGGTCCTGGGGTCAAATTTAGTCCCGCCAAATGGGTCAAAATTGAAACATCTTCTCTGAAACTGAATGTTATAGAACTTTTATATTCCATGTAGTATAAGCGTATGGTCCTCTACCAAGTGTGTTTAAATGACGACCCTAGGGTCAAATGTGACCATGTCCCGGGGATCACAGGTTTACATAAAGTTATACAAGAAAATCGTCCCTGAAACTACAAAAGCTATATGTCTAATACAGTGCATGTATTGTATTCTATGGTCATCTGGTTTGTTCAAATGGCGACACTAGGGACAAAGTTGGCCCTGCCACATACGAGATATGATTTTCACACTACACCCATGACAGTAAAAACGTCATCGTGTTAATGTTATTAGCATTACTTTCTATAGTAATGTTGTCAACCATTTAACCATTTAAACCAATCAAACAAACAAGATACCTCCGACAAACAATAGCACGTGCAACTGTATCATAATAGTACATATTGTCAGTATACTCGGACATACTAGTATCATCAATAGCGCGGAGATCTATAAGTACTGGCGTTATTTTAATTATCGGTTACTGAAACTGGCGAGGCACTTCCAATTGTAACCAAACAGTGAGAAATACAGAGGTGAACTTATGCATTGGCGTAGCTCTGCGTAGGCCCTGTAGGCCCGGGCCTATGCCTAATTTTCAGAAATCGAAAAATTAAAGATTCCAAACATGCAATATTTCATATATATATTTGTTTAGTTATATTTGCCCTTCTTAAAGTCTCAAATATACGTCAGCACGCACCTAATGCATTCTAACATAAAACAAATTTCGGGGGGGGGGGGGGGGGGGGGGAAGGGGGGGGGGGCATGTCTCTGGACCTCACTAGCATAATAACTTTAACTGCGGGCCTATGCCGTCAAAAAGGTTATGTGTTGGATACTCGTTTTAGACTCAAGTAATTAGTAGCCTATGTATTCGTGCAAGAAGTAATTTAACAAGAACATTCGGCGAATTTGTATCCCCCTTTATGACACAGATTTTATACCACAGGAATACAAACATGGTTGATTCTGTGTTATACATATTATATGAGGGCAGAAAACGGAACATTTATCAATAAGCATTTTACAATACTAAGACTTCTCAGTAAAAATATATAGGACAATAACTACAGTAACGTTTATCTGTACTTACTTCCTACACATCATTACGTGCTTAGTGATATTGCATACCAAGTTTGGTCTAGGTAGCCATACTATTTGCTAAGGAGTACGCGACACACGTGTTACAACCTAGTGTTGGATAGTCTACTTGAAGCACTACTACCAGGGTTTATAATTCATGATAGTCTACTTGAAGCAGTTATAACAGGATTTATAATTCATAATAGTCTACTTGAAGCACTACTGCCATGGTTTATAATTCATGATAGTCTACTTGAAGCATTTATAACAGGGTTTATAATTCATGATAGTCTACTTGAAGTAGTTATACCAGCGTTTATAATTCATGAAAGTCTACTTGAAGAAGTTATATAACAGGGTTTACAATTCATGATAGTCTACTTGAAGCAGTAATACCAGGGTTTATAATTCGTGATAGTCTACTTGAAGCAGTAATACCAGGGTTTATAATTCGTGATAGTCCACTTAAAGCAGTAGTACCATGGTTTATAATTCATGATAGTCTACTTGAAGTAGTTATAACAGGGTTTATAATTCATGATAGTCTACTTGAAGCACTACTGCCATGGTTTATAATTCATGATAGTCTACTTGAAGCAGTTATAACAGGGTTTATAATTCATGATAGTCTACTTGAAGTAGTAATACCAGGGTTTATAATTCATGAAAGTCTACTTGAAGTAGTTATATAACAGGGTTTACAATTCATGATAGTCTACTTGAAGCAGTAATACCAGGGTTTATACTTCATGATAGTCTACTTGAAGCAGTAATACCAGGGTTTATAATTCGTGATAGTCTACTTGAAGCAGTAATACCAGGGTTTATAATTCATGATAGTCTACTTGAAGCAGTAATACCAGGGTTTATAATTCATGATAGTCCACTTGAAGCAGTAATATCAGGGTTTGTAATTCATGGTAGTCTAATTGAAGTAGCAGGGTTTGTAATTCATGATAGTCCACTTGAAGTAATAATTCCAGGGTTTTTAATTCATGATAGTCTACTTGAAGTAGTTATACCAGGTTTTATACTTCATGATAATCTACTTGAAGCAGTAATATCAGGGTTTGTAATTCATGGTAGTCTAATTGAAGTAGCAGGGTTTGTAATTCATGATAGTCCACTTGAAGTAATAATTCCAGGGTTTTTAATTCATGATAGTCTACTTGAAGTAGTAATACCATGGTTTATAATTCATGATAGTCTACTTGAAGTAGTTATACCAGGGTTTATACTTCATGATAATCTACTTGAAGCAGTAATATCTGGGTTTGTAATTCATGGTAGTCTAATTGAAGTAGCAGGGTTTGTAATTCATGATAGTCCACTTGAAGTAATAATTCCAGGGTTTTTAATTCATGATAGTCTACTTGAAGTAGTAATACCATGGTTTATAATTCATGATAGTCTACTTGAAGTAATTATAACAGGGTTTGTAACTCATGATAGTCTACTTGAAGTAATAATTCCAGGGTGTTTAATGCATGATAGTCTACTTGAAGTAGTAATACCATGGTTTATAATTCATGATAGTCTACTTGAAGCAGTAATACCAGGGTTTGTAATTCATGGTAGTCTAATTGAAGTAGTTATACTAGGGTTTATAATTCAAGATAGTCTACTTGAAGTAGTTATAACAGGGTTTATAATGCATGATAGTCTAATTGAAGCACTACTGCCACTACTTGAAGTAGTTATAACAGGGTTTGTAATTCATGATAGTCTACTTGAAGTAATAATTCCAGGGTGTTTAATGCATGATAGTCTACTTGAAGTAGTAATACCATAGTTTATAATTCATGATAGTCTACTTGAAGTAGTAATACCAGGGTTTGTAATTCATGGTAGTCTACTTGAAGTAGTTATACCAGGGTTTATACTTCATGATAATCTACTTGAAGCAGTAATATCAGGGTTTATAATTCATGGTAGTCTAATTGAAGTAGCAGGGTTTGTAATTCATGATAGTCCACTTGAAGTAATAATTCTAGGGTTTTTAATTCATGATAGTCTACTTGAAGTAGTAATACCATGGTTTATAATTCATGATAGTCTACTTGAAGTAGTTATAACAGGGTTTGTAATTCATGATAGTCTACTTGAAGTAATAATTCCAGGGTGTTTAATGCATGATAGTCTACTTGAAGTAGTAATACCATGGTTTATAATTCATGATAGTCTACTTGAAGTAGTAATACCAGGGTTTGTAATTCATGGTAGTCTAATTGAAGTAGTTATACTAGGGTTTGTAATTCATGATAGTCAACTTGAAGTAGTAATACATGGGTTTATAATTCATGATAGTCTACTTGAAGTAGTTATAACAGGGTTTATAATTCATGATAGTCTACTTGAAGTAGTTATAACAGGGTTTATAATTCATGATAGTCAACTTGAAGTAGTAATACCAGGGTTTATAATTCATGATAGTCTACTTGAAGTAGTAATACCATGGTTTAAATTTAATGATAGTCTACTTGAAGTAGTTATAACAGGGTTTATAATGCATGATAGTCTACTTGAAGCAGTAATTTCGTCCGCCGGGTGGGTTCTTAAACCGGGCGGTCCCGTGTATCGGTCTATCCTCCGAGCACGTTAAAGAACCATAGGAATCTAACAATGAATCAAAACGGCCTTTGTGTATTTAACGCAAAGTGGGGAGACGAGGTTCTTTAGAAGTATTGGATAAAATCTTTTTAAATGCGATAAAGGGAAAGCACCAATGGGGAATTTTGTAGGGTATGATTTTTTGAATGAACATACATTAAGCTTCAAAATGAGACATGTGTACCATCTGAGCGTTGGGGCTTTAGTGAGTTTTGGGGGAAACGTTGCGTGTTTAGACGAAAATCGCCGAAATCTGCAATTATTTCTTAGGAAAAAAATGGAATATATTAGAACCAATTTGAATTGATGAAATCTTTCTCGGAAAGTATCTCTACATATCCCACCCTATAATTTATGGATCCGATACTTAAATATAGAGCTTTTGGGTAAAAATGTTAAAAAATTGAATAAAATCGCTGATTTCTGTAATACATTGGGGATATTTAACTAAAAATTAGAAATATATCTAATACAATAGAAAAAGAAATATTGTAACCTTTTTCGGCAGGGTAAGGTTCAGTGATGAAATAGAATAAAGTTCTATACCGCAAGATGTTTGTGTATTTTTGTCAAAAATCGCCTTAATCTGGATTTATTTTTTAAAATTAATTTGAACATAAACTTATCAAATTGAAACAATAGAATGCTGCACAGCATACATATTCAAGTTTTTCCTGGCATCATATATAACATATGTGCTCAAATATTGGCATTTTAGGGCAAAATGTTGCGGAAAAAATGCCAAAAATCACTGATTTTTGTAATCCATTGTGGGTATTGGGTTAAATTTAGAAACAAATATTTAATACAATAGTTTAATGACATATTGTAATATTTTGGATAGACAAAGGTCCAATAATTAAGTAGAAAGAAGTTCTGAACCATATGATGATTAAAATATTGCCTGGAATTAACTTTTGAAACTAGTTTCAACATAAACTTATCAAAATGAAGCAATAAAATGTTGCACACTATACATATCCAAGTCATTTATTGTATCAGATATAACATATATGCTCAAGTATTTATATTTTAGGGCAAAATGTTGAAAATATGACTAAAATCGCTGATTTCCGTAATGCATTAAGGTATTGGGAAAATAATAAAAGTGCATAGAAATAACAGGAAAAAAATATTATAACATTTCTGCAGTCCAATGTGCAATAATATACCAGAAAACCCATAAGAAGTTGGTAAATGCTGCTTTATTTTGTTGGAGGAAAATGTGTTTTTAAAACATAAACGAAATCTGGATTTTTTTAATCAAAAAGTAATTGAAACATACATCTTACAACGACATATCGCCAGATGAGAGAAAAAAGTGCCGTCTTTCTTCTATGGAACATTTCTACTCTCACCTGGCGATATTGCCATTAATCTATCATATGTTTCCAAGGAGTGCATGCCACGCTGACATTTTATTTGCTTTTATAAGCAAACAAGCCTGATCTAGCTGATACCTTATGGGAATTTGTTAAAAAATGACATGACAGAACCTCCCGAACAAATACAACACATCATGTACTAGTTCTTTAGCTGACTGTCGACACCCATCCCCCATGGGGGATTTTGTAGCGTATGATTTTTTGAAAAAACATACAATAAGTTTCAAAATAAGACAGGTGTGCCATCAGTTCTGAGCGTTGGGCATTAGTGAGTAACGTGCATGTAAACTATGTTACCTTACATTACAATTAAAATTCCAATGTACATTAAAAACGTTGAATATAAATTAAATCAAAACCATGTAAAAAACATAATACGTGTACTTTTATTAATATAACTTGAGAAGCGCTTCAAACTTAATGAAACTATTCTGTAATTTACGTTACACCACATTCATTACTAAAAAAAACATTTTTTTAGTGCAAATATGTTGCTGTAACAACTGGTGTTCGTCTGTAAGTAATGGTTTCTATATATCAAAATGTTAATTAGACTGTGTATAATATGCATATGTATACTAGCCGAAATTTAGGTGTAACACAATAAAAAGAAATTAAAAATGGCGTCCAAGATGGTCCCGTTGTGTCACAAGATCGGTAGGTCGGCCCAGCAGCCGTCGCCCGAGGGTCGATCAACGCTATTTCTCTATAACTATACTGTATACAGCTCTAGGTGCCCGAACTCAGATAGCCCTCTCCCTGATACGGTCTAGCGACCGAGTGCCACGTGTAGCGGGGACCTTTGCCGGGGCTGGCCACCGTTCCCGTTGAGTCACAAAACCTGTGGGTCAGCCCAGCGGCCGTCGTCTGTGGGTCGCTCAAGGCTATTTCTCTCTATATAACTATACTTTATATAGCTCTAGGTCCCATGTTTGAGACCCGAACTCGGAAAGCCTTTCCCCTGATACGACCTAGGGACTGAGTGCCACGCGTAGCGAGGACCGTTGTCAACGGCTGACCACCGTTTCCGTTGGGTCACAAAACCTGTGGGTTGGCCCAAAGCTATTTACTCTTTAGTTTTAGGTGGCATGTTCGAGACCCGAACATCTTACAACGACATATCGCCAGATGAGAGAAAAAAGTGCCGTCTTTCTTCTACGGAACATTCCTACTCTCACCTGGCGATATTGCCATTAATCTATCATATGTTTCCAAGGAGTGCATGCCACGCTGACATTTTATTTGCTTTTATAAGCAAACAAGCCTGCTCTAGCTGATACCTTATGGGAATTTGTTAAAAAATGACATGACAGAACCTCCCGAACAAATACAACACATCATGTACTAGTTCTTTAGCTGACTGACGACATCCATCCCCAATGGGGGATTTTGTAGCGTATGATTTTCTGAAAGAACATACAATAAGTTTCAAAATAAGACAGGTGTGCCATCAATTCTGAGCGTTGGGCATTAGTGAGTAACGTGCATGTAAACTATGTTACCTTACATTACAATTAAAATTCCAATGTACATTAAAAACGTTGAATATAAATTAAATCAAAACCATGTAAAAAACATAATACGTGTACTTTTATTAATATAAC
Source organism: Cyrtodaria siliqua (assembly GCA_037043455.1). NCBI lineage: Eukaryota > Metazoa > Mollusca > Bivalvia > Adapedonta > Hiatellidae > Cyrtodaria > Cyrtodaria siliqua. The sequence goes on from JAWPHD010014019.1 coordinate 12,098, forward strand.
TTGAGAAGCGCTTCAAACTTAATGAAACTATTCTGTAATTTACGTTACACCACATTCATTACTAAAAAAACTTTTTTTTAGTGCAAATATGTTGCTGTTACAACTGGTGTTCGTCTGTAAGTAATGGTTTCTATATATCAAAATGTTAATTAGACTGTGTTTAATATGCATATGTATACTAGCCGAAATTAAGGTGTAACACAATAAAAAGAAATTAAAAATGGCGTCCAAGATGGTCCCGTTGTGTCACAATATCTGTAGGTCGGCCCAGCAGCCGTCGCCCGAGGCTCTAGGTGCCCGAACTCAGGTAGCCCTCTCCCTGATACGGTCTAGCGACCGAGTGCCACGTGTAGCGGGGACCTTTGCCGGGGCTGGCCACCGTTCCCGTTGAGTCACAAAACCTATGGGTCGGCCCAGCGGCCGTCGTCTGTGGGTCGCCCGAAGGTCGTTCAACGCTATTTCCTTCTATATAACTGTATATAGCTCTATGTGCCATGTTCGAGACTAGAACTAGGGTAGCCTTCACCCTGATAAGGCCTAGGGGTCGAGTACCAAGCATAGCGGGGAGCTATGCCGACGGCTGGCCACCGTTGTGTCACAAAATATGTGGATCGGTCCAGCGGCCATCGGCCCAGGGTCGCTCATTGCTATTTCCCTCTATACATATATAATTATACTGTATAAAGCTCTAGGTGAGTTACGAGGTTCGAGACCCGAACTCGGTTAGCCTCCCCTTGATACAGCCTAGCGATTGAATGCCACGCGTTGCCGAGACCTTTGCCGACGGCTGCCCAATAGTCCCGTTGAGTCACTCAATCTGTAAGTCGGCCCAGCGGCCGTCGGCAGAGGGTCGTTCAACGCTATATCCTTTTATATAACTGTATATAGTTCTATGTGCCATGTTCGTGACTCGAACTCGGGTAGCCTTTCCCCTAATATGGACTAGCGACTACGTGCCACATGTACTGGGGACCTTTGCCGACGGCTTGCCACCGGCCCCGTTGTGTCGCAAAATCTGTGGTCGGCCCAGTGGCCGTACGCATATTGTCGCTCAATGCTATTTCTCTATTTATAACGTATACTGTATATTGCTCTATCAGAAAAATAAGGTGTACAAAATTCCCCCTGGGGTGATGCTTACTCCTACCAGCTTACAGTCTATTTTTCTATTGTACCGGTATTATATATTTTTCTAGAGTTTAACCCAATACCGTCAATGGATTGCAGAACTAAGTGATTTTACACCTTTTTTCCAACATATTTCAGCAGATATGTTATATTTCTTCAATTTGATAAGTTTATGTTAAAACTATTTTCAAAAATAATTCCAGATTCCGTCGATTTTTGACAAAAATACACATTTTTCGCCTAAAAATAAGGCATTTTTAATCATCATATGATTCGGGACTTTTTTCTACTTAATTATTGGACCTTTGTCTATCTAAAAATATTACAATGTGTCCTTATTCAGTTGTATTAAATTTGTTTCTATATTTTAACACAATACCCCCTATGGATTACAGAAATCAGTGATTTTTTTCATTTTTTCCAACATTTTGCCCTAAAATGCCAATATATGAGCACATATGTTATATATTGTGTCAGAAAAAAATTGAACATGTATGCTGTGCAACATTCTATTGCTTCAGTTTGATAAGTTTATGTTCAAACTAATATCAAAAAATAGTTCCAGAATCCGGCGAGTTTTGACAAAAATACACAATTTTCGCCCCAAAATTAAGGCATTTCCAAACATCATGCGGTTTGGGACTTTGTTCTACTTTATAACTGGACCTTACCCTGCCCAAAAAGGTTACACTATTTCTTTTTTCTATTGTATTAGATATATTTCTAATTTTTAGTTAAATATCCCCCAATGTATTACAGAAATCAGCGATTGTATTAAATTTTTTAAAACATTTACCCAAAATCTCAATATTTAAGTATCGGATCCATAAATTATATGGTGGGACACGTAGAGATGCATTCCTAGAAAGATTCCATCAATTCAAATTGGTTCCAATATATTCCATTCTTTTTCTAAAAAATAATTCCAGATTTCGTCGATTTTCATCTAAAAACGCAGTGTTTTACCCCAAAACTCACTAAAGCCCCAACGCTCAGATGGCAAACAAGTCTCATTTTGAAACTTACTGCATGTTCTTTCAGAAAGTCATACCCTACAAAATTCCCCTGTGTGTGTGGGGGGGGGGGGGGGGGGGGGGTGGGGAGGGGTGTGGGGTGTGGGTGGGGTGGGAGGGTTTCTCCTACTAGCTCACAGTCTACTAGTATTATTGTAACAATGTTGTGCATGCGTAATTATACTAATATTACAACTGCAGATCGAGCTTACAGAAGCTTTGGCTATTTACTTGTAATAGCCTGTAATATTTTAAATAATTTAAAAGTTGCATTAAACATATTTAAATCCGTCACTGACAGTGATTCTTTCCTGAATTAGTCCCAACCACTCATGGCCATTCTGGGATATATAGTATTTTAAATTAGATAGGAAAAGTTGTTATAATCATTAATATACCCTGGAAATAGTTATGGGCGTAAATCTTTTATACAAGTCAAACTAGTATCGTCTGTTTAAATTTACTTAAATTATACTTTTGCGCTAAAATATGCGACATGTTACTTCCTCTTTATTTATTGTTTATGGAAGTGCGAATGAGTCACAGCTACCGCGCCTTTACCATGTCATTAGAAACATAATTTTTCTTTGATAATATATTATCACACTTGAGTACTGTTGATAATATATTTATTTTAAATGGTTTAATTACACATAGTTTAAAGTTAAACTAGGGAAAGAAACTGTATTGTTGTGATTTTACTAAAGCTTTCAAAGTTCGGTATTCGGGGAAAGGTTCTTGATATTATTAAATCAACGTACCCAATGACACGTTAATTCCAAAATGAAATACAGTAATAACCAATTGTATTGTGACTTGGCGTTAGGCAAGAGGAGTGCCTATCTCCACTGTTGTTTTCTGTGTATTTAAATGATGTAGAAGATGCATTAATACATGGGAAACAAATCTACTAACGAGATGAGACCATATATTATTTGGTGTGTAGCGTGTCCATCTTTCTGCCATACTGTAACTTCCAGTATCTCGTAGTTATTGTACACCACTTATTCTGACAGGACATTTTCAGTTAAATGATTTACAACTGCGCAAATACAAATAACATTTCAGCGGCCATGCTATAACACCGAACTTGTTGACTGAGTGCTACAATAAGAGCTTGTTAAATGAACCTATACAGTGTGTTTGCATATTAACATTTATCACAAGAATAACACAATTAATTAGTATCAAAGCTTATGGCATACGCATTTACAAGCTCCGTTTACTTTCAGTATAACAGGAAACGTCAATATTCGCCATATTGGCGAATAGTCAAATCACTGTACTGGAACTGTTGTAAAATCATTGTACTGGAACTGTTGTAAAATCATTGTACTGGAACAATCATTGTACTGGAACTGTTGTAAAATCATTGTACTGGAACTGTTGTAAAATCATTGTACCGGAACTGTTGTAAAATCATTGTATTGGAACTGTTGTAAAATCATTGTACTGGAACTGTTGTAAAATCATTGTAATGGAACTGTTGTAAAATCATTGTACTGGAACAATCATTGTACTGGAACTGTTGTAAAATCATTGTACTGGAACTGTTGTAAAATCATTGTACTGGAACTGTTGTAAAATCATTGTACTGGAACTGTTGTAAAATCATTGTATTGGAACTGTTGTAAAATCATTGTACTAGAACTGTTGTAAAATCATTGTACTGGAACTGTTGTAAAATCATTGTATTGGAACTACTATTGTGCATACTCGTTATGGATCAATCGTGAAACTCGGCCAATCTCGTCATTCTTCGGGATCCCGCCTCGACGCTTACGTATGTTCAAATTCTTGACATTTTGATCGCCGGAAGGCAACGACACAGAAAATAGTGCACTGTTGCCTAGCTGGTTGCTATGTAAACAATATGACCGTTGACCACACGTGTTGATGTATAATTTGCTTTGCATGTTTGTTTTTTACAATACAGACGAAGGTTTTATCACTGCTTTCATGTAAATAAACTATTAATTGGTGGAGAATCGGGTAAATGACATTGCAACATTTGGATGATAACTGCGATTTTGAATGCACATTTGTTTTGGCGGGAATCTAGTAAGTAAGTATTTTCTTTATTTGGCATAGTCAATCTTCCTTGAGGCCATATTTACAAATATAATACACAACAAATAAACGTAATTTATCAAATAGCTGTAGGCATACTTATGAACTCATATCAAAGTTTATGACAATGTGCTATTTTAAAATGAAACGCTGTCATCTAAGGCGCGTCATGCTAGGATGACGTAACCAATATGGAAACCTTCGACATACACATTCGAGTTATGCTGCGAAGATGTGTGCGAGATGTTGCGAATGGTTAGGGATTGGGGAATTCGCAGTTTATGCCGCATGAAGTGTGTCATATAATGTAAACATTGTAGTATTTGTGTTTCATTGTGAACAATTCCTACGACGTTACGAAGTACGTTTGTTTCAAATAAATGTTGTTTTTTTATGAACATTACGTGTTAAAACCTATTGTTTTGTTCTAATTATTCGTTTTTATATTAAAAATGCATATGCAATAAAAAGGTTATTAGATGTGTATTGGAATACATACTTGTTCTTCCGCGTATACATATTGTTACGCGGAAGAACTCGTGCATATATCCGTATACAAATGTAATAACCTATAAATATTATATTCAGTTACATTGCATGCACTCCTTCAGCTCAGACCGATTAATGTCTTTCATGTTCAGATTTTCATATTCTTAAATGATAAGTGGCCACGTGCCTTATCTAACGTCACATTTACATCGTTTGTCAATTGGCCATACACCAGATAAGTGGTCTACTTTCAGTTCGTGCCCCTTAACATCCGATATATCTTTACATAGATATATTTTACACAGATTATTAGTCCCCTACCGGTCCGGACCGGAGGGGACTTTAGGTTTGCCCCCCGTCCGTCAGTCAGTCCGTCAGTCCGTCAGTCAGTCTGTTTTTTTGTCCGGCCTGTAACTTTGTCATGCATCGTGGGATTTTGAAATGACTTGGCACAAATATTAACCATAATGAGACGGCGTGTCGCGCACAAGATCCAGGTCCGTAGCTCAAAGATCAAGGTCACAGTTGGAGGTTAAAGGTAATTCTGTTTTTTTGTCCGAACTGTAACTTTGTCATGCATCGTGGGAATTTGAAATAACTTGACACAAATGTTAGCCATAATGAGACGGCGTGTCGTGCGCAAGATTCAGGTCCGTAGCTCAAAGGTCAAGGTCACAGCTGGAGGTTAAAGGTCAGAAATACGCTTGTCCGGGCTGAAACTTTGTCATGCATCGTGGTATTTGAAATAACTTGGCAAAAATGTTCACCATAATGAGACGGCATGTCGCATGCAAGATTCAGTTCCGTAGCTCAAAGGTCAAGGTCACACTTGGAGGTTAAATGTCAGAAATAGGCTTGTCCGGGCTGTTACTTTGTCATGCATTGTGGGATTTTGAAATAACTTGGCACAAATGTTCACCATAATGAGACAGCGTGTCGCGCGCAAGACCCAGGTCCATAGCTCAAAGGTCAAGGTCACAGTTGGAGGTTAAAGGTCAGAAATATGCTTGTCCGGGCTGAAACTTTGTCATGCATCGTGGGATTTTCAAATAACTTGACACAAATATTCATCATAATGAGACGGCGTGTCGCGCGCAAGACCCAGGTCCGTAGCTCTAAGGTCAATGTCACACTTTGATGTAAAAGGTCAGAAATAGGCTTGTCCGGGAGGTAACTTTGTCATGCATTGTGGGATTTTTAAATAACTTGGAACAAATGTTCACCATAATGACACGGCATAGCGCGCGCAATACCCAGGTCCATAGCTCAAAAGTCAAGGTCACACTTGGAGGTTAAAGGTCAGAAATAGGATTCTCCGGGCTGTAACTTTGTTATGCATCGTGGGAATTTGAAATAACTTGACACAAATGTTCACCATAATGAGACGGCGTGTCGCTCGCAAGACCCAGGTCCGTAGCTCAAATGTTAAGGTCACGATACCTTCAGAACACAGGAACACATATTTTGCAGCTAAACAGGGTAAGGTATACATCATTCCTTGCATGATCATTCATATGGGTATATTCAACCTTTCATATGGGTACATTCAAAGATAACTGTTTCTTCAATAACTTCAGAATTAACAAACTGGCTAATAACAACTTTATTTCTTTGAAATCTTTGCAATTATTGTGTTGACGAAACACAGTAACCTTTAACAGCAGTTTGACATTTGTGCAATTATTGTGTTGACAAAACAGTAACCTTCGACAACTGTGCAGCTTCTGAATTGTTAATTTTGCACAAGACCCGGTAGGGGACTATGGCCGTCCCTCGGATTGCTTCTTGTTATCATTGTTTCCAATTTCCAATAAGCGTAAAAGCCCGTGAGGATACAACATACAATTTCACAACGCATGGCAACAGTGTAGGTATTACAAACAATTCATTTCCAAATATAAATATGCCGTTGATATTAAGTGAATTCATACAATGAGAAGGCGTATTTATAGCACTTCCTTGCATAAATCAATTGAAATTCATTCAGTTTCCTTAACAAATATTATATTATATTCACATGAGTCAAATAAAGCTGGTTTATATACAACCTTCGTTCTTTCAAATATACGATGTATTAATTCACATTAAATTTACAAATAGCTATACAGTAATACAATGTTGTGTGTATTTTTGTCATCACCTTCTCCAGAGTAGGAGATTTACATAAAATATTTACAATAAACACAAAAGCATACAAATATACGAAAGGTAATAGCATAACACATACTATACATACGCGATGATATTATTTATTACAAACTAACCCGTATAATAAAGGCAAAATTACACTACAAGTTTATCAAAACTCTATCCAGGCGTTCTGGTCATAATAATAATGTATATGTAAAGGGATATTTCACGGGTTCTTAAAATAATCATGACTGAATATGCGTAAAATGAATTACGAGTTGGTAACTCTTAATTCAATGCTCAAGTTTTGGGGTTTCGCCTGGCGGTTTAAAGCCGTTTATATTGTATCTATAGAGTTTAGATTCTCAAAATATGTAAACAAATTATATATATACCTCGTCGTCAGTCGGTTTAGAAACATATGTTTTAAAATTGTGCTGTTGTTGGGGGGATAGCTACTTAAATGTACAAATTATATTAACTTGTATTACATATTTAACTGTGATAAGTGGGTTCATGTCACACACTCGTATGTGAAATATCACGGACCATAATCACAGTGTATCATTCTCAAGACTGTGATAATCACATTCTATAGTATAGAGTATATCACACATCACACACTATTTTCAATATACACGATGTGAAAGATAGTGGAATATTACTGCTAATGTTGTGATGATCACACTCTATAGTATTCCATATATCCCACATCACACACAATTGCCGAAGTGAAAGATAGTGGAATATTACTGTTAATGTTGTGACAATCACACTCTATAGTATTGCGTATATCTCAAATCACACATTCTTGCAGAATGTGAAAGATAGTGGAATATTACTGCTAATGCTGTGATAAACACACCTTCTAATTTCTGAATAGTGTTTCGTTTCGTAACTTCAATACATTTAAAACAAAGGTGTACAGTTCACTGATTAACATCTTACTTTGTTCAAGTTTATTGCAAAATACACATATTCTATTTTAACAGGAATTCTATTTGGTTTAATCCATCTATCCGCTTCGATTTGCAGCCTGTGAGATGACACCCTTAATTTTGTTAGTGCTTGACAAAGTTTGAAAACATTTACATTATCTCGATATATTGTTGAATCAGAAATTTTACAATATGTATATACAAAGCTGCTCTAGTGGAATTTTCTAATCGACTATGCCAATTTTGAACAAAATTGTCATTTAATCTTCGCTTTACTATAGCAAAAATAATTTATTACAGTTACCAACACTTTGTAACCATTCCTCATAAAGTCCAAGAGAGGACAGTAAGAGTTTTAACTTGGGAAACAAGTTTATTTTTTGAGGATATACTTCACAGTCATTAAGGATCATGTTATAAAATATGTTCACATATCTCCGATCATGTACTCTCATGACTTTAACCAATATTTAATAATTGTAAAATATCTTCTCGTAATGAATATGTTCTGCAACGTTCACCATATCAGAAATCATTCTGAGTTGCGTTTCTAACATCCAAAATGTTTTTACAAAACTGTAAATGCACTATTTCAATTGATATAGCGGTCACGAATCCCCACACTTCATATCCATAATTTAAAAGTGGACTTATCAATATATCAAACAGATGTAACTTATGCTTTGGGGATAGAAATGTATATTTATACAAATACCTATTCATTTTAAAAATGGATTTATTTTTGCGCTTGACCAGCAAGAGAAGTTTGTGCTTCTGCTGAAGACCCTCCCATAGAAAAGACTATACCTAAATATGTCAACTTGCTATATCAAATGGGGCACCATCATGAATAAAACTAAATTTTATCGTTACATTGCCCCCTTTCTAAGTATATTACCTTTCGTTTTAGTACAATTTACTTTCAATCTCCATTCTTTGCAAGAGTTTGATAGTATAGTAAGTCCAATTTTTAACTCTGCTGCAATGTTGGCAAAAAGAACCAGATCATCTGCATATAAAAGCATCAACATCTTTAAACATGTATTGTTTTTCATATGTGTCTTTCATATGTGTCTTTCATATGTGATATGAAATATGTGTCTTTCATATATGTCTTTCAAATACAATAGTGTAGCTTTATTTCTATTTTTAGATTGTTAGACGCACACATACAACTTTTTAAATAATCCTATATTTTTTCATGTGATCTACAAAACTCATTTTGCAAACTTACCCTTCAAAGATTTTAATTGGCAGTTATTGATGAATTAGTTCGGAGAATGCACAGAAACTTGTGTGTACTGGCAATAACAAATATCATCATTTTTAATAATTCATAATAATCGTAATTTCACTTGAGAGGGCGTTGTCAGCGTTCGACCATGTAAACTGTAGAATTGTAAAACTAACAATGTTGACAGAAAGTGACACTGTGTTTTTTTATTATTCATTTGCTACACACAACACAAGTGAGTTCCCGCCCCTGGACGTACGGTGGACACTTCAGCGAGCCACAATAGCCTTCCGCCAGGTGAATGACTTTCCCGTTGTTATTTGCAGCGCCACCTGCCACCATTTCCGCTTCGTTGTCAAGACAGATAAATTCCGACGCAAAAGTATGCTGATAATAGCCTGCTACAAGGTAACCGCTAAAACATCGAAATAAAATCGACATAAAAGTATGTTTTTATTGTAAACTATCTTCTTTGTTATTCAAATATAACCAGATACCTTCTGTACTGTATATCAAAATTAGAACTAAAACTGAAGGTGATGAATACCCCCCGCTTAAATTCTCAGTCAATCAAAGTGCTATAATTCTGTAATATATCAGGCAATCAACAATGGGTGATGTGGAGGGACGTACGTTGTTATGTGTATATGAAGTTTGGGAACAGCCCATTCAAAACCGTTTGAGGAATGCAAGTAATAAAAACGTGTAACGGGATGCGACGCGTAGGAACAAAACTGTGTTAAACGACGGGATGCGACGGGAATTACGGGCAGCGTAATTTCTATATAGTCCCCATTTCACTTTGTGAAAGCGGGGTTATAATTATTATATTTTTTTTATTGTAAACATATGTAACACTATTGTTGAGCCCGGTATGATGCTCATCGGGTAAAATAATTATGTGTTAGGTAAACCATTATACGAACAATAAGTGTATATTTTTCATTATATTAATTTTTAAAATCGCAACAACTTAGAGGCGGCCAATACACAAAATGACACTTATAAGCACACCAGTTACATTTCAGTTCATATCTTTAAAAACAGAATGAACAATGTTGACAAAATAGTGTATAAAAACTCATCAATAAATTATTAACATATTCGTCAAATAAAATTAATATGTCAGAGGTCACTTTGATAATCAGATTACATTCACCGCTTTAAGGAATGTGTTCAAAATGTGAGCAAATTATGAGACATAAATTGTTTATCAACAAACAAGAAACGGTGAATATTTGGAAAAACATTTTTTCCAAAAACCCTTTTTTCATCCTTGGTTTTTTAAACATTAAAGGGATAGATTTGAAAAGTTATTTGTCTCACCATCATATAAAGTTACGCAGAAGTATTATAAGTGGATTACGTCTGGCACAATTGGAAAAATCAAAATTCCAATTGGAATATTCCAACTGGAATTTCTCAATCAGAAAAAATATAATTGGAAAATTGGATATGCCATTATTCCAATTGGAAAGATTCCATTCAGAAATATTCCAATTGCAAATGTTTCCTTATACAATAATAAAGTCCTTAAAAATAATATTGTATCGTTTAACAATTAACTGAAGTAGGAATACATACGGAATATTCACAAAGAAATATAAAAAGATCGAACAGGGAAAGTAGCATTCAAGGAGGACAGTCAACAAAAAAACACAGAAACAAAACACGCAAACAGACAAACAAGAAGGCAAAATTAATAATAAATGCAAACGACATCAAAAACACAAAAGGGTTGACAATAGGGCTACCGCCTTCGAACGGTCAGTGGCAAAGTAAGCCACTGGGGGTTTAAACCGGTTCTAGGGTGCACCAAGCCTCACACTTACCCTACTTCATCCCATTAAAACAGGACAGTGTTAATAAAGAAATCCCCGCCATGATCTAATCTCTAACTAACAAGGCAGCATCAATAGGCAATATAAGTAAAACACAAATATGCTCGTGTAAATATAATACAAAAAAAAAAAAAAGCCTAGAAAGCCACAATCAAGGTACTCAATGACTTGAGGTAGGCGTCATCATAGGGTCCACAGCCTGTCCGGTCATCGTACAATTAAAGAGGAAAGCTTAGTGGCGAACTGTAAAACCAAGCATGCAGAAACTTAACACTTTGGAACTGTACATTTTTCATAGTCTATAATATATACTTGTTGTGAAAGTTGTAAACGGCGCATGCATATAATGTTCATGCTGATGATTGCAAAGAATCTGGATTTAAAGTTTATATTGTCTTTGTTTGAATATATATTTGAATTCCACTCTATGGAAAGGTATTTAGTATATTTTCGGGGTTCTTATAAATGTCAAGTGTATAGTGGGTTTGTTTTTAGCGAGATTTAAGAGGTAAAAACATTCGCCGAAATAAAATCTATATCGAAAGTAAACACGGAAGTTGATTCTCGATATTTGTCTAACCTGTACTCCTTCGTCCACCCAGCGAAGCATTCCATACGCCCTGGTATCATGACGGCACTGGGTCGAGGAGGTCGGCACACGACACAGGGGGCGTCCTGGTCATTTAAGTTTTGTTTGAAGAATCTACTTCCGCCATCAGAGTGGAAGTCGCCAAATTCGTACTCGCCACCATAAACCTTTGCGTTATAAATAAAACTAGAAAAGGTGTCGATAGCACTGCTGAAGGAGGCAGTGTATTTGTGTGTTACATGTGATAATAGATTCATCTGTATATGGTGTTTGAAAACGTTAGGGTTGTATGAAAACTTAGAGATCCCAAACCTTCACCGAATGTGTACTCGTTCATCTACGAGTACTCATTCATCTACGTGTACTCGTTCATCTACGGGTACTCGTTTATCTACGTGTACCCGTTCATCTACATGTACTCAATCATCTACGTGTACTCATTCATCTAGGTGTACTCATTCATCTACGTGTACTCATTCATCTACGTATACTCATTCATCTACGTGTACTCGTTCATCTATCTCGTTCAACTACGTGTACTCATTCATCTACGTGTACTCATTCATATACGTGTACACTTTCAACTAGGTGTACCCGTTCATTTAGGTGTACTCATTCATCTACGTGTACTCATTCATCTACGTGTACCCGTTCATCTACGTGTACCCGTTCATCTACGTGTACTCATTCATCTACGTGTACTCATTCCTCTATGTGTACCTGTTCATCTACGTGTATTCATTCATCTAGGTGTACTCATTCATCTACGTGTATTCATTCATCTAGGTGTACTCATTCATCTACGTGTACTGTACTCATTGATCTACGTGTACTCGTTCATCTACGTGTATCTGCGTATAAACGTTGATGTGTCTGTTTACACTGCAGGTCATGGTCAGCCTAAAGAGATTAAAGAAATGAAACTAATACAAACAAATCCAAAATCCGTGAAGTAATGTCGGTCATGATGACCGATGTTTGGTATGGATTTGAATTCCATGTACAAATGTGGATAACGTATAACTGCAAGAAGTTCGATGAGTCGCGGACTTTCGTTGGCTTAGAAAGGAGCTAATGAAAACCCTTATCCAAGGTGTGATATGTGACGGGAGTACGGTAGGAAATAACGAACCCGAGTAAAATTATATTCCTGCTCCATTGTCCCGTTGTGGCACATACTAATGGTATATGGAATTTAAAGGTCTTAGCAAGGAAACTTAAACTATAGACTGTTTAAATGCGTCTGTGATGTATATGTGATAATGCCCACGCTCTATACCATCGCATAAAGAGACACCATTTAACGTAATATGTACATATTTACACAAACTTTAACCATGACGCAAGTTTGTTGAAATTTTAAAATAATCATTATCTACTCAATAAATGTAAATCATAGCAGTTTACGACACCAGGTATAACATTTATACACACATTGATTGGCGGTACTGCATTGTGGCAATCCAAAATGACATTGGGGGAACCTAAAATATTAATTGTTTCATACTCTTAAACTCTTCACCAGATGTCATAGAACACCAACATTGCAGTTTTTCTACAAAACCTGCATTCTATAATTGATTGAGTTAAAGCAATTCTTTGTCATTTTACTTGACGTTTCAAAGTGGTCCCTTTCGATTTCTAATTTTGTATGTATACAATTTTTCATTGTTTAAATGACAGTTATCATAAATGGAGTATACTATTTATTTGGTTAGATTTTTTTTTCAAATGATCCGATTTTGTAAATATATGTTTTGAAGATGTGACCTTTTTAAACTTGAAGTTAATACACTGGGTCATTGTTTTACATGCACCTTATGTTTTATTAATACTACCTTTGCACCAGACGCAATATTGTCTTCGTAGTAACCCCATTGGGGTTGATCCGACAGACACAACCAGTTTGCTGCACCGCCGGAATGAGTGTAGTCGGATCCACCTGCGTAGCCTGCAATGGTAAACTGTGAGCACAATTTTCGAGATAGCAATACTACACAAATACATTATACATAAAGCATTGATCCATGAAACATATCTTAACGTATAAAGAGATTGTTCAAACGCATTTTAATATGAAATATTCTTTGTTCCTATAGGCAGTAAATTTCCAGTAATCATAACCTCTACAAGGATATACTTCCACGAACCATTGTTCCGTTTTATAATAGTTATGTATTAATATTTTCTTCTATACCACCAATAGACGTCTCACACGAGTTTGCCACTTTACCCTGGATGATCTGACCTAAAACCACGCGTGTGTTATGTGCCAGTTGAGATAGTAACTGTTCTAAAGTTAATTGAAAGAAATCTATGGAAAAGAGAACCTTTATTGAATCATGATAGAACTAAGCAGGTATGCATGGTAAAGACGAAAATGAAATGTAATAACGTCGCTTCATATATTTAGTGTCTTGTTCAAACTGACACACTGATATTTCTAAGTTGTGGAAATGAAACACATAATCAATTTTAAACAGATGGGACTTCAAGACACGTATGTTACCTTTATAGACGATCTCGTTCCCGGTTGGACAGCTAGTACGACCCCACCGGACATAAGTTGTACCTGAACCTAAAAACATGAACAAGCATATGTTTGACTCATCGATATCTATCTCATCGGTATGTCCATGGTCATTAATTAATATAGACAAAATAATAATACAGTATTGATAATGTTATGTTTTTATTTAAAAAAAGAAAGTTATTTAAAAAAAATATATACCGCAATTCAAACACTGGTGCAAACTATGTTTTACGTTTGTATTTCACCATACCGCTTGTCAATGAATCAATATAGTAGACATGACTTGCGTCGTTTCATGAATTATATTTCTTGCGCTTCTTGTTTATACTTCATATTCTTCATCTACAGGGTTGAATGTTTTAGAATTTGAGTAACCATGTTGATATCTACATGGATCCGGGCGACTAGTAGTTGGGGTATATGATAAACACTGCGATAGACTAAAATAGACAGGATCGATATGTATAGCTACACCTATATTTGCATGGATTAGGGCGACTAGTAGTTGGGGTATATGATAAACACTGCGATAGACTAAAATAGACAGTATCGATATGTATAACTACACCTATATCTACATGGATTAGGGCGACTAGTAGTTGGGGTATATGATAAACACTGCGATAGACTAAAATAGACAGTATCGATAAGTATAACTACACCTATATCTACATGGATTAGGGCGACTAGTAGTTGGGGTATATGATAAACACTGCGATAGACTAAAATAGACAGTATCGATAAGTATAACTACACCTATATCTACATGGATTAGGGCGACTAGTAGTTGGGGTATATGATAAACACTGCGATAGACTAAAATAGACAGTATCGATATGTATAACTACACCTATATCTACATGGATTAGGGCGACTAGTAGTTGGGGTATATGATAAACACTGCGATAGACTAAAATAGACAGTATCGATAAGTATAACTACACCTATATCTACATGGATTAGGGCGACTAGTAGTTGGGGTATATGATAAACACTGCGATAGACTAAAATAGACAGTATCGATAAGTATAACTACACCTATATCTACATGGATTAGGGCGACTAGTAGTTGGGGTATATGATAAACACTGCGATAGACTAAAATAGACAGTATCGATATGTATAACTACACCTATATCTACATGGATTAGGGCGACTAGTAGTTGGGGTATATGATAAACACTGCGATAGACTAAAATAGACAGTATCGATATGTATAACTACACCTATATCTACATGGATCCGGGCGACTAGTAGTTGGGGTATATGATAAACACTGCGATAGACTAAAATAGACAGGATCGCTATGTATAGCTACACCTATATCTACATGGATTAGGGCGACTAGTAGTTGGGGTATATGATAAACACTGCGATAGACTAAAATAGACAGTATCGATATGTATAACTACACCTATATCTACATGGATTAGGGCGACTAGTAGTTGGGGTATATGATAAACACTGCGATAGACTAAAATAGACAGTATCGATATGTATAACTACACCTATATTTACATGGATCCGGGCGACTAGTAGTTGGGGTATATGATAAACACTGCGATAGACTAAAATAGACAGTATCGATATGTATAACTACACCTATATCTACATGGATTAGGGCGACTAGTAGTTGGGGTATATGATAAACACTGCGATAGACTAAAATAGACAGTATCGATATGTATAACTACACCTATATCTACATGGATTAGGGCGACTAGTAGTTGGGGTATATGATAAACACTGAGATAGACTAAAATAGACAGTATCGATATGTATAACTACACCTATATCTACATGGATTAGGGCGACTAGTAGTTGGGGTATATGATAAACACTGCGATAGACTAAAATAGACAGTATCGATATGTATAACTACACCTATATCTACATGGATTAGGGCGACTAGTAGTTGGGGTATATGATAAACACTGCGATAGACTAAAATAGACTATATCGATATGTATAACTACACCTATATTTACATGGATCCGGGCGACTAGTGGTTGGGGTATATGATAAACACTGCCATAGACTAAAATAGACAGTATCGCTCTGTATAGCTACACCTATATCTACATGTACTAGGTAGTTGGGGTATATGATCGGGACAGACAGCATCTTGGGCCCAGCCGTCAACCGTTTGGGAAATTCAATTATACAATGAGTACTCGTATACATGTAAACTCTGTGGACAGTATGCTGTTAGAGCCACGCGGACCGTCCATTTCGTCTATCGCTCTGTCGTAGTAGTCCCAAATAGACATCCATACGTCAATGTTGGATATTGATCAATAGCATCGTCAGTCGATACCGTCTATGATGTAGCGATTTCAAGTAAAGGACCTATGCTATCTGAATGACAATACCAGGTACTAGTACGGTGTATGTAATTTGTGTGCAATAAGCTAGCCTAGGTCTAGGATGAATTTGCTCCAAGACGAGGGTTAAGCATACTGTTTACATGATAGGTGTGAGTGCCGAAAGAGCCAACATGGTTCTGTCTTCAATCTTGGTTTGTCGTAACTCTTTTAGGTACCTGAGCCGAAGGCTAAAATATGAGCTTAAAAATTGCGATATTTGGTTCACTTTTCGTCCATCCAAACGTATTGACATAATCTGCAAACATATCTGAACATCCTAGCATACGAAATGTTTGTAGTATCAATCAATATGCATAGGTATAAGTAAAATAAAAAATAACTACCGCGTTTTCATCGCGTAAAAATCGGAACCGATTTGAAACAACGCCCGACTAGGTGATAGCCGGTTATACGGTGTGAATTATTAATATATTGTTTGATAATATAACTAACTTATACCTGCCGCCTGAAGCTTGATCACAGTCGTCTCTAGAGCTTTCAGGTTTGCTTGCAACTCCACAACCTGCAAAGTACATGGACACGGTAGTGATGCATTAGCGCATGTGTATAAGGGTTTATTTATCCTCGCTGTGTCGCACTGGGCCCTTTATCGAGCAGAACTTGGTTTAATGAATGAATGACTGAATTGTGTTTTACGGCACGTCGACACATAAATAGGTGATATTGTGCGCAACAACTGATGAAAGATGAAGAAAAGAAGATATGAAGTAATAATTAAAAATGTATGTATATCTTAAGATAAAACTATTTACAAATGAGGGATGATATGGTAGTAATATAAACTATGTATATACGTATATTAACAAATGCCCATCAACGTAAATATATATTAGAACATATCATAATGATTTATAAAGTCTGATTTCTTTCACAACAAGGCTAAAATCTATAGTTTCAAATAACTGATGCAAGATGAAGAGATAAAGATATGAAGTAACTCTTTCATAGTATCAACATTGTAGTATATTTTCCGTATAGGAACAAAGTCTACATATTCCAACAATATAAGGTTGACCGTTAACGGTGCAAAACAGGGTATAAATTCTGGTAATTGCTCACCTTGTAATAAATATGAATGAGTATAACGTGTATGCCCTATCCTGCACCGGGCTAGGACAACTTCTTCCCGACGAATTGGTCTACTAGAAGAATGCCATTCTCCGAGTAACGGTTTAATTGAATGGAGTTTATTGTTAACTGACACATCCCAAGAGGTGTGCCAAGAGTTACAAATATATGTGTTAATAAAATTAAAAGCAGTATAAGGTAATTTGGCATTAGATATATGTAAACCGAATTCTGCCTTAGCAGCACTATCAGCTCTATCATTACCACGTATTCCTACAGGGCTTGGAAGCCAGCGGAAAATGATAACATTATCAACTATAAGAGAACTGTATTTTTTTGAAAGTTAAAGCGCAACTGGATTATCATGTTTCATATTACCAAGGGCTTGAAGAGATGAAAGGGAATCAGAAAAGATAACAAAATGATCGTCGTCAGATTCCTGAATATAGTTTAAGGCAAGTTCAATTTCCTTAGGTTCAGCTAAAAGTATTCAGGCAGGCGGCTCTTTATGCTGTGTTTGTGAACAACAGCTGCTGCAGCTACCTTATCTCCATCTTTAGAACCATCTGTGTATATATGTTGAAAGTTCTGTATTTCGATTTGATTTCATTAAATTTGCTTTGAAAGATAGTAGGATCTGTACTGGATTTGTTACTATTACAAAGATAAAAAATAAGTTTTGGTGTTTCCAAAGTCCACGGTGGAATTTGTGGTACTTTGTAATTTAGGTCGATTTCAGTGTCTCTTAATTTTGATTTAATAAGAATACCGAATGGTCGAATGGCCATCGGGTTTCGATCAAAAAGAGGTTCATAACTAGTATTAAAAACATTATTGAAAGTTGGGTTTGAAGGGTTAGATTGTTATTTAATGGTATAATGAAGGGCTAATTTGTCCCGTCTATGAGACAGTGATGGTTCATTCGCTTCAACACATAGACTTTCTCATCCGAAGGACTGGTAAGGTATGAAATACTTTTTTAAATAGTTCGATTATTAACCCATATTCTGTCCTGGCTAGGATTGAACGCGCAATCTCTTGGTTAAGAGATGTGATTCTGACAATTACACAACTTAACACTTCTGCAACACCTTTGTTATAAAGATTTTTTAGCTGGGTACGCATGCGCACTTTGTTGGTTTGTCTTATTTCCGGGAATGGTTCATGTTACTTCTGGTGTAATCATTGCTGCCTTTGTTCAGGCTGATTTCTGATTTTTTTTTTTTAAAAAAACTCAACTTATAAAAAACATCATTTTATTACGAATGGGAATTAAGAGAAAACAATACGTAATCATAAATATAAATGTTTGATCGGATAAAAAAAATAATGAGCTAATTTTTAATTTGGACTTGCATACTGTGTTAGTGTGAAAGATAATATATATATATTCAGGTTAGTTATATGTTTATTTATGTATCCATCATTGTGTTAAATTACTTTTCTCTAGAAATGCTTATCTGAGGAGTTATTAGTTATATAGCTTATAGAAATTCGTCAATATTCATGTACATTTCAATTCCAATATGGCGATCCTTTTTTATGTCATTTAGAACTTTCTTTCCCATTCCGAGTTTTTTTGTCAGAATGTAATTTCTATACAATACTTTAAATGTAATTATATGAATAGAGATGTTATTTCCATTCACCATTGTTATTTCCATTCATATATTGTCTTTATTAATTTTATTCATGTCATCATTATCATGCATTAATTAGACTCATACATTGTTATAAATGTATATTCAGAAATACAGAGAACATCGAGTCTTGTTTTAACACCAACAAACCATAATGAGGCGGCGACATGACTAGACAGCAATAGTAAAAGATAGAAGAATAACACAGGGATTACCATGTACGTATGACTAGACAGCACTATTAGACGATGAAAGAATAACATTGAGATGATCATGTACATATGAATAGACAGCAACAGCAGATGATGATCCTGCACATATGACTTTAAAAACTATACGAAAATCTCAACCGAACTTCAACTTTCTAATATTTTTTAATAAAAACAGATTGTTATCTTCCTCATGGTGTTGCTCTGTTTAATAAAAACTTTAGTTTTAATATTAATTTTACTGTTTTGTATTTACCGAACAACAGTTTGCCTTTATAATTTTACTGTATTTTATTTACCGAACAACAGTTTGTCTTTATTATTTTTTCTGTATTGTATACCTTGAACAATATTTCAGCTATGGCAACTGCTGGATTTTCTGTTCGTACAAATACGGTATGTTATTTATAAATATGATATTAAATGTGCACTTACCTGACCTTGCACCTGTTGTAACTGTTCTAATGCATTTCCTTCTAACAGCAAGCGCTTCTCGTCTGCAAAAACCAGGTCTAAAATACCCAACAGCAAAACACCCTTCAGCTTTAACATGTTGTTACTTGCACCGTCTTGTATTACAAATTTATTTTAAAATCGTAATAATGTCTTATCTTAGTAAAAGGTCGCGAATTCGTAAAAATACACATGAAGATAACAATCTGATGTGTTTGTGGGTCATCAAACGAAACAGCAGTGTAATGTTATCATTTACAAACGCATAAGATATGCGGAAACGTTAATGTTTGCAATTGACTGTTTGAGACTGCTAATTAAATTAGTTTTTTTAACAATTTTCCTTAAGGTTCTTGCTTCATGATTGGTTCTAAACAAAATAAAGCTCAAATGATTGTTATTTGGTCACAAATGAATCATTACATAATCAAGTATTAACTCTACTTTAAACCCAGTTCAAACGTGCTTCACAACCAAATCATTCCACTAGTTCGAAACCAACCTCATACAACATCAGCCAGTCTCATAGAAAACATTTGTTTCAAACCACTACACCCCAAGATAGTCTACGACCCGGTACACTGTAACGGAAAGAGCTCAACAACTCTGAGAATACACTGCGATTCTGAGAGTACCGCTATACCATCAGAATGAACCAAAGTCCCAGTAAAAACCTATACCAAATTTCCTTTACGTATCAAACATCAGTTTCAACCGACATTAAATAACATACGACCCACTACGCCGCGTTGGTTCCAGAAGACTCAACAACTCGAGTAGACTCTGCAACTCTGAGTCTCTTCTTACCAATGACTTCGACCAAAGTCGTCCCAGCACAACCCTACAGCCAGCCATCCCATTCAACAACCTTCCAGGAGATGTTCACATACCAACGTCCTGCTGCCAACTGAACCCGAATTGTGTGTCGTTCTAAGGTTTAACGTCCCTCCACCACATGACCCGATATTCATTGCAAATGGCGTCTTCCGAAACAAGGAAAGCAATCTTGCAACTAATACAATTGTCAACTTAAGTATACCTTGCAACGGCATTTTCATTACAGCAGTATTGAGCAAGTACAATACTATAACGAAGAAGCGGTTTCTTAAAGAGTTTCCTATATAAAGACTGAAAAGTGGATCCCGTGGAAGCAACAAACACAACCAAGTGATCAAAGTATCAGACTCGGTTGTATTGAGTCTGTTCATGACAGGTAATGTGAAGTGCAACACCTCCACGAGTACCAGCTTAAACGATGTTCTACGTTAAAGCCATAAGCCATAAAGATTGGGATTGATTATCCCAAAGGACCAGTAAGTAATAACACTAATGATTGTAGTCGGGCGACTTTTTATTGTCACAGCACAGCACTAAACAAACGCTGGTATGAATGTCAATACATACTGAAAAGGCGATACCTTAGACATGTTAGAAGCAACAAACAAAAGTTATAAGTAGCAGACTCGGCTTTATAGTCTGTTCAGAATGTGAAGTACAACACCTCTCACGCCTCCTAGAAATGGAGGTAATAACAATCCTAGACAAAATCGAGGAGTATATCATGTATATGTAGATCATTAAAGGAGTGACCTTATTTTGGTCGGAAATTGATTTTCACGACCAGGAAAGTGTGACCTTGATATTTCACTTTCTGATCCCAAAATCAAGACAATATTTTCCTGATCGTACGTTTATGAGATTGCAGTGGTTGTATTCTACCCATGATACAAAATGAAGGTGCTAGAGTTTTGATAAGGCACTCTGGTTTTTATTATCCAATACATGTTTTGATGTTGTTCGAATTCATTTGAGCTTTCATCAATATTATGAGTTTGCTAAATATTGGGTACGAAATGAAGGTGCTTGTGTGCTGACCAGCAAACTGTTGCCTTCTTGTTTGTCTGTTTGCGTGTTTGTTTCTGTGTTTTGTGGTTGACTGTCCTCCTTTCATGCTACTTTCCCTGTCCGATCTTTTTATATTTCTTTAACAATTGTCCAGTCCTCCAGGGCCATAACTCTGATGGCTATTTTCCAATACTGGTTGTTTTCGAACTCGTACATACTTTTTCTATGTTAAGACCCTTGTCAAGTTTGTTAAAGACTGAATGCAAAATAAAGGTGTTTGAGTGTTGACAAGATACAAAATAAAGATTGTATTAACCAATTAAGGGCCCTCAAAGGGGCAAGTAATTTAGTACGTTGATTGCAATGATTGGTAAGTAACAAACAATGACCAAATAACCAGAGCACATACACTGAGCAGAGTCGCCTGCAGTTGACAAGGCAAACTATAGCATTTTCATTAATTCAAGCGCCATAACTCTGTTTAATATGCGATATTGGTGGTTTTCGAACTCATCCAAGTTATCATTAATATTAAGAATCTGGTCAAGTTAAAGACTGGATGAAAACTTAACGTACTAGAGTGCCGACATCAAAAGTTAATTGACGGACGACAGACGGATAACAGACAACAGGCCATGGCATAAGTCATATTGTCATATTGGCCAATGGCCAGTAGAGATAAAGGCAGTTTAAGGTGTTGACTGGCAACATTTGAAGATTAGCCTGTAGTTTCTTTATATTTTCTGTTTAATCACATACCTGTAATAACATACATATACATTTTACACAAAATCAGACATGTACAAATGTACATTCACAACAACTGGATGAAATTTTGTTGATTAAAATCATGCATATACACAAGTTAGCCTGAGTAAATGATTATATATATTGTTACATACATTATAGAGTGCAGATTTTGTTTTCACTTATCCAATTTAAATTGGAATACAGAAGTTCTAGTCCGAAATATACATGTCTATTTTTTTCAGAAGTGTTAAATGTAATATTTTTTATGCTGAGGATCAGCTTGAAAAAGTGTGTAGAATGTTTCACAATGACTTCCATAAAGTACTGGAGGAAGAACTGATAGTATTTGCTGCTGCATCTTCGTTACGTTACTGCCATACCAAACTGAAATATAAAACAAAACAAAGATTCAAACAATTGAATAAATTGTGGTTTCAATTCAATTCAAGATACTGTCAGCGCAGGGCAAAAGCAACAGGGAAAGAAGTGTGCTAAAACTTCTATCTCAAACTGCTGACTTCTCAATGTCAGTGAATGGAAAGAGAAGTTTCTGATATGATACAAAGAAGGAAAACTTGGAAATGATAGAGAACTTCATTTGGACAAAAAAAAATCTAGAAATTAGACCTTGTTTAAGCCTTCACCTACAATGACATATCGTCAACTACAACGATTGATATCGTCAACTACAATGACTGATATCGTCAACTACAACAATTGATATAATCAACTACAATGACTGTTTTCGTCAACTACAACGATTGATATCATTGCTACAATGATTGATATAGTCATCTACAACGACTGAAATCGTCATCTACAACGACTGATATCGTCAACTACAACGACTGATATCGTCAACTACAATAACTGATATCGCCAACTACAATGACTGACATCGTCAACTACAGCAATTGATATCGTCAACTACAATAAATGATATTGCCAACTACAACGACTGATATCGTCAACTACAATAACTGATATTGCCAACTACAACGACTGACATCGTCAACTACAGCAATTGATATCGTCAACTACAATAACTGATATTGTCAACTACAATGATTGATATCAGCAACTACAATGATTGATATCGTCAAGTACAAGTTCCAGAGCTCTAGATAAGCTGCGTATCTGCGTAATTTTCACAACTAAATTAGCCAAAAAAAACGCAGCAAAAATGTTCTATGCGTATTGAAAACGTAAAGAATATAAGAGAACCACAAAAGAGTTATGTCAATGCGTAGCGAAACATAAATATACAATGTTTAACGTTTTGCCGATCTCCATATTGTATGGTTAGTTCTATTGTCATATGTTCATGTACTATATGATACAAGACTCAATTAGACAATATACAGAAGAAATCAACGCTTGACAAAACGAACATTTCATAGATGGGTTTCAGGTTAACTTTATGTTTACTTCTTAAAACGTGTTGCAATAATGTATAATTAAATGATACTGTAATCCAGTCTGTGTATATATATCCTGTACATTTTTCCCATGAAAGGTATGAATACAAATTGTAAGGTAAACGCTTTCTTGGGGTGAAAAAAGTATAAATATCAATCACAACGTAAATAAAATTGCGAGTTATCTTTCCATGAATGAAGACGTTTCTTCTGAGTCAATTGTTCGGCATATATTGTTTGATTTAATTGACAAACTATTGCAAAGTAACAAAAGAAACTCAAAAAACAAACAAAAAAACATACACACATATTTACAAAAACTGTGTTAACACATAATTTGATAATTTACTGGAAACTCTACAATTCACAATATTTTCAATTAACTGAAGGGGGGAAATGGTTATGGAGAGGGGCAAATAAATCAAAGAGAAAATAATGACTCTGGAGAATAAGAATAGCTTCAAAATATTTTTACAAGTCACTCAAAACTCTTAATTTAGGGTTCAATTTTTAAAAAAATAATTCCGGACCCGCACACCCTCACCCGTGCGTATACCCCAAAACACTCCAGGTACGCCCCTGGTTCTGTACATTATTAGATATGTTTCTGTTCTGTACATTTGTTCTGTTTGTTTATTTCTTGTGGATCTAATTAAATGTGCTGTTTTGCTACAACTGAGTTGTTAAAGGTGTTTTCTTTTATGTATAATTTTTGTGTTCTGTATATTACATGTGGAAATGAGTTAATAAAATACTATTTTACTGTAAAATTATATTCTCTTTAATATTTATATATAGTTCTTCCCCAACTTAAAATGTTCGTTTTATAATTAAAAATCATCTCAGAGAATATATTGCACCTTACAATTGAAAACAAAAAGGACAAAAATGATGGAGCGACCCCCTCCCAAACCCTCCTCCGAGCGGCCTATGCCAGCGCCTGAACAAAATTCTGTGGAGGACCCTGAAAGCCGACAAGAAAATATGATTATACTCAGTGACGTGGTAGAAGCCAGAGCATTGAGAGGATGAAGTGTAAGAGTATAACAATACCATACTGAAGACAAACATTCAACTTGAAGGATGTTCCATGGAACTTATGTATGGCCAGCCGTGAGCTTGGTTAGATTGCCAATTGCAGGTTAAAGTTTTATGTAATGGGCATAACTCTGAAAAAATGAAAGTAAATATAATATACAACAATGTATACACATAATTCTTCATACACTTGATGAAAGGATGTTCTGCTTTATAAACTAGACATCAACAGTATTACAGCAATTCGACTGGCCTTTTTCGTTGAGCAAGTTTTGACACAAAATTGATCGAGATGTTGCGAATGAATGGTTTACTGAAGTCTGATTGGACGATACGAACGAGTGAATGAACAGAATATCAAGTTGATCAACGGAAAAATGCCAGTCGAATAGGCGTATTGTGTGAACCTATAACCCCAAAAGGAAAGCATTGCAAATAACATTAGCAAAAATGGTGAAACTTTATTAACTGATCTATCAAGTATAATTATAAGACACCAAATTAGACAAACCGAAAACTCTATATTCTTCTTTCACCCTACCCTTTCACTTCTTCTTACTGACCTCTATTGTAGTGTTTGTTTATCTTACTTCCCTTCCTGTCTTCTATATTTCTTCGTCTATATAATGATACTCTCTCCATGGCTAAACCCTTTCACTGGAAACGTGTGTTGGTTAAGTCTATGAAAATATCATGAATAAAAAACTGTATGACAGAATATATGACATGTACAATGCCCTAGAAACTTCATTATGATGTGTTTTACAAATCAAATTGTATTTACTACAAAATGACAACAAATCTCAGGATTATTCTCAGAGAAAATATTTCTTAGTATCTTGATAATATCGTTATACATTATTGTATGATATGACTTACAAATGTAAATCAGATGAAATACAATATTAAATTATAAAAACAACAACAACAAAACAAACATTAGCATTAACACGAGCTAAGATTGTCACAGTTACAATGAAATAGTGAAGCTAATGTTAGTATTATGCTTTCGTTTTGGGGTGAGTTACAAAGGAAAGAAATTCCACAGATATTTAAAAAATATATTTAATATATTCGAATGGTGAATGTGGCATTTGATAAATAAACAGAACGGTCAAATAAAGTAATGTAAAACAACTTTATAATTAATATCATAAAATTAAAAGAACTTTATTTATCATGAAATTAAAATATTCTACAATGAGAAGTAAGCTTTTTTAATGTTGGTGGTTTTATATAGTGCTTACATATATTAACAACATCGACAATTGCAATATCTGATTAAATAAACAAACAAAAATCAAAACAAAAACAACCCCCACCCACCTAAAAAAAAGTAAAATCAAATAGAAAGAAGAAAAAATAAAAAGAAAGTAAGGAAAAAAAAGTAAAACATTTGCGTGAGAGATGATATCTACTACATCATACCAAAAATTCAAATACAAATGCTTCGATTAAAATTGCTGAACATTTCAAAGAACGTGTTTGTGTGTATGATAAATCACCTGCTGACGCCACTACCTTTTAACCTGAAACTTCATCATAAAATTCTATCACCAACAATGACGAGCAATTTTCTTTAATGTTTAATTTATGTATATATAATTATAAACAACACCAACAATAACAATGTCTGATTTAAAACAATAACCCATATGTACAAGAGTTCAAGATAATCAGTCATTATTTCATCTCGAAGTGATCAAATTTCAATATGTTCACGAATGCGAAGCAGCATTCGTGAAAATATAAAGTTTTCACACTTCTCGATGAAATAAAATCTGCTATTCACTACAAAACAACAAATATCCTCTGTGTATTTACTATAGTGTACTATCACCAGCAAAAGCAAGACATCTATTCGACTTAACGTTCACCTAAGTGCAAATGTATGGCAATACTGCGTGACTCCATTCAATAATATTATTTTTGTTTGTATGTTAACAATGAACTGGTCAATAGTTTTGACTGTTCCCAAAACACCCATGAAATAACTGTATACTGTGTAATGGCTTCCCACTCATCCATGAGTGCCTGGAGCAACTGTTGTCGGTTGTTAATACGGTGTCGGCCGTTGTACACACGTAGCCCAAGCTAGTCCCAAAGTTGTTCTATAGGGCTTAAATTTGGAGAAAACGCTAGCCACCTTAGGACGTTGATGTTGTTCTCGGCTAGATAAGCAGTTGTAACTCTAGCTGAGTGCGGCCTCGTGTTGTCCTGCTGAAATAACGTTACGTCAGTGTGATCTCTCAGAAATAGTGCAACGGTCGGCTCCAGTATTTCATCAACGTACCGACGGGCTGTCAAACCCCCGTCAACGACTAAGAGAGGTGTCTTGTGGCTCCATGATAAGCCTACCCATATAATACTACCGCCGTCCCAGCGCGCTGCTTGCAAGACACAACAATATGCGTACCTCTCACCGACGCCATACCTAATGTTATGCCACTTTTTAAATCAGGTGATAAAGATTCACCTTCAAACTATAGACCAATATCGTTAATTAGCTGCGTTGGAAAAGTTATGGAACGCGTGATATTCAAACATATTTTTAATTTTTTGCTTACCAATAATTTAATATTTAAAAACCAGTCTGGTTTCTTACCTGGTCACTCAACAGTTTATCAACTAATTGATATTTATAATCAAATATGCAAAGCGATTGATGAAAACAAATTTACATGTATGGTATTTTTTGATATATCCAAAGCTTTCGATCGCATCTGGCACGCAGCTTTAATTTTTAAACTCCGACAACATGGCATTTCAGGCAACCTTCTTAATTGGATAAATAATTATATAACTGATCGTAAACAAAGAGTTTTCGTTGGTTCGACCTTTTCTGAAATAAAAACTCCAAATGCCGGCGTACCCCAAGGGTCTGTTCTAGGACCATTATTGTTTTTAATTTATATAAACGACATAGCTGATGCATTGCTTAGTACAACAAGGCTATTTGCTGATGACAGTTCTATTGCGGTATCTACATCCGATTTAGATTATATGGAAACTACAATTAATGATGACTTGTGTAAAATATCGAATTGGTCAAAGCAATGGCTAGTAAAATTTAATCCGTCTAAAACTGAAGTTATCTTCTTTTCACTTGCAAACAGAAACCGTCCGTCTTTGATATTTGAAAATACACAACTTAACTTTGTTGACCATCATAAACATTTAGGAGTAACCCTAAGTCATGATGGGTCCTGGCATCAACATAATTCAAATATTGTAATATCTGCGTCTAAGGTATTAGGTTCAATGAAACTAATGAAATTTAGATTAAAACGTCAAACGCTTAATCAAATATATAAATCTTACCTTCGCCCTATTTTAGAATACGCGGCTATAATATGGGATAGTTGTACAAATTATGAAAAAGATAACTTAGAAAAAATACAATATGAAGCCGCGCGAATAGTTACTGGCCTGACTCGTTCTGTCTCTATACAAACATTGTTAACTGAAATTGGTTGGGTCTCTCTGGCCGACCGAAGACACATCCAAAAGTTGATATTGATCTTTAAGTTTACAAATGGAGATTTACCGAGTTACTTGAATGAAATATTCCCTGCAACTGTTTCGGAATCGAATCCTTACAACTTGAGAAACAGTTCCAACTTCGTTACTTTACCTAGAAGAACAGAACTGTTTTCGAGATCAGTCTTACCGTCATCTCTAAAAGTTTGGAATGAACTTGATATCAATATTCGCGAAGCACAATCCCTTTCGAGTTTTAAAACTAGGCTTAACAATTACTTTAAACCACCGATAGTACCCCAATACTACATACTGGGTGATAGATACCTTTCAGTTCTACATGCGCGGTTGCGAAACAACTGCAGCAATTTAAATGCTGATCTCTTTCTTAATCATTTGAGGGATAATCCCAATTGTATATGTGGTAATGGTTTTGAAGATGTTGAGCATTATTTGTTTAGATGTGTAAATTTCAGAAATGAAAGACGGCAATTATTTTTAGACACTCGTATATTTCATCCTTTAAGTACTCACAAACTTTTATACGGCATCGACCAACTAAAAGACGAGGAAAATCATATTCTATTTACTCAAGTGCAAAACTATATTAAAAACACTAAACGATTCCAAAATCCTTAACTTTGTATCAATATAACGTTTTATTTTTTCTATATCTACTGTCGCTATGTTTCTATCAGCCTGAACGGGGATATTGTGGTGGTGTTATTTCGGTGGAGATTGCGTGGGGGTAGAATGGCACGGCAGAGTTTACATTTTTGGATTTATTTTTTTTATTATTATTTTATTATATTATTCTTTTTTCTGCGTTTTTCTGTATCAAATTTATATTTAAATATATTGTTACAATTTCAAACCGATAATCATATACACTTTTTCAGCCACAATGGAGAGAACTGTAACTAATGTTGTAATAACTTGTAGTTCAATCCATTTGCATATGTTTCTATGAATATTGTGATGTTGAATTGATGTATTGTAACATATCTGCAATAAAATATTATTAAACTTAAACGCCATACCTTTGCTCGCGCGTCGTACATGTCAATGCAAAAGCGAGACTCGTCAGCGAATAAAACATCTTTCCATTGCTGTTGAGTCCATCTCAAATGTTGTTGGCAGTACAAATAACGATTAAAGATTACGTCGCCGTTCAGCAGTCAATATATTGCCCCTATACGGCGTATACGCCATAATGTCACGTTTTAGTAAACGTCGACGCACCGTTGACCGACTGAACACCATTGCTGTTTGTATCCACGTAACTCATGGGCGGTTTGTGTCGCTGTCCGAAAGCGATCCCGAAGATGCGTAGGTCGTGTTATTGCGACGTCACTCGTTGACGACCAGGACGCGACCGGTCATTCACAGAGCCCATCTCATCATGCCGTTGGACCAAACGCATTACCGTTTAGTGTGCACAGTTCAATCTACGGGCTACTTCGTGGCATGATAGACCACCGGCAGTAATATCGACGGCTTCATGACGTTGAGCGGCGTTCAGACGTTATTGCAATAAACTTATGGTGGCCTTTTGATAGTCAAGAGTACCGATGCATAATGCAACAGTAATGTATGACACATACAAAGCATTTCCCCGTGCAGCTCGGAGCGGGTAATCAACCGTGATAACGGACTACATATACGTGCATGTATGCATAGTATGGTCATACTCGCGGAGCTCTATGCGAAGGAGGCTCTATGCGGGAAACAGGATTTTTACAGATGTTAAACTAAAACTAAAACCTGAAAACTCTTGTATTTAATTATATACAGCAGGTTTAAAGTAAAATGATACTTAATAAATAAATCGAGACGCTAATTTCATAGCTTGATAAACAAACACTTCAAGATTACAGTGTGTCCCTTTAATTGTCACGCTGATCTGAACGATGACAACATGTTTTACCATCACGAGCGCGTGCAGTCCAACTTGATAACGCAGTATAAGGTGATCGGATATTTTTGTTTTCTTCTTTTTTTTCATATGACGCAGTATAAGGTGATCGTAATCGGCAAGTTAATACGTGTCATAAATGTAAAAACATTAGTGCGTGCCTCACAACACAGGCGTTTGATGCTTGATGCATGAACAGCCGTTTATGTTTCACCTCTAACGGGCTATTGGTACTTTGCGAAACGGAACGGAACGAAACGAAACGGAACGAGGGGCACAATATGGGGGAATTAAAAAATTAAATTTAAATTTTAAAAATCAATATATAATAGTAAAATACACGAACCCTGTATAAACATCAGTTGTCGAATGATGTATAATGTCCGAAGAAACTCATGATGCGCAAAACATCAAGTATATAACGTGTTAAAATCTTGTTTCGTTCCGTTACGCAAAGTACCATTACCCACACGGGTATTGGTATTTTGCGAAACGGAACGAAACAAAAATTAAAAAGGGTTAGATATATCGGTGAAAAGGAATAAAACCCTACCTTTTCTTTGAAATAAATTCATAGTAGTTAAGAGCATAACACTGTATGATTATAAATGCATACATCTGCTAACAAGCAAACTAGTACGAAGTTGGACCAGAGCATTCCTTAGGCTATATGATGTCCCGGGTATATATAAAGTCTTGTAAACATAAGCTGTCAAATGATGTATAATGTCTGATTGAACTCATGATACGCAAAATCAAAACACAAATAAATGAAATAGACTTTGTCTTGTTTCGTTTCGTTACGCAAAGTACCAATACCCACACGGGTATTGGTACTTTGCGAAACGAAACGGAACGAGAAAATTTTAATATATTTACATGAAATATTTCAGGAATTCATATCTAATAATCGTTTATGCTTGCATGTACAGTAATGGTTGAGACTGGATCTGTAAGTCGTTTTTTTTTCAAGCAATTCGCGACGGCTTAACAAAGCCATAGTCGGAAATTACTGGTACCATGCAACACACCGTATCCATGTACATGCATACGTACATTCATAGATGCATGTACCTTCATAAGATACCTCGACATGCAATAGAGCCGCACATATCGAATAATAATTTATGGTTGTATGTATGTATAATTGCCGAGCCTGGATCTGCAAGTCGTCTTTTTATGTTTAGAGATGATAGGAGAATGTGTATGTTTGTGAAGGGAATACGTTTTGCATATTTCCTTGCATGTAACTGGGTGTTATTAAATTTGATTCTACTTAATTCAACCTATTTGTTTTTTAATTTGTAGTTGTCAACATCTTTAAGTACTTATACATATATATAACAAAATTAGCCTTTCCTCTCTCGTTTCGTTCCGTTTCGCAAAGTACCAATACCTGTGTGGGTATTGGTACTTTGCGAAACGGAACGAAACGAGAGAATTTTAATTTATTAACATGAAATATTTCAGGAATATCGGATACTCATTTATGTGTACATGTTTGTATTACCGTCGAGCTTGGATCTGCAAGTTACATTTTTATGTGTAAAGATTACAGGATAATTTGTATGTTCGTGAAGGAAATACTTTTCGCAATATATTTCTTTGCATGTAACTGCTTGTAATGAAATTTGATTCTCCTTCTATTAATTTTAATTCTTACTTGTCAGCATCTTGAATTACATAATACATATAACCAAATTAGCTTTCCCTATCTCGTTTCGTTCCGTTTCGCAAAGTACCAATACCCACACAGGTATTGGTACTTTGCGAAACGGAACGAAACGAGAGAATTTTAATTTATTGACATGAAATTTTCAGGAATATCGGATAATCATTAAATGTGTGCATGTTTGTATAACTGTCGAGCTTGGGTCTGCAAGTTATCTTTTTATGTGTGAAGATTACATGAGAATTTGTATCTTCGTGAAGGGAATACTTTTCGCATATTTCCTTGCATGTAACTGCTTGTAATGAAATTTGATTCTCCTTCTATTTTTTTTTTTAATTCTTACTTGTCAGCATCTTGAATTACATAATACATATAACCAAATTAGCTTTCCCTATCTCGTTTCGTTCCGTTTCGCAAAGTACCAATACCCACACAGGTATTGGTACTTTGCGAAACGGAACGAAACGAGAGAATTTTAATTTATTGACATGAAATTTTCAGGAATATCGGATAATCATTAAATGTGTGCATGTTTGTATAACTGTCGAGCTTGGATCTGCAAGTTATCTTTTTATGTGTGAAGATTACATGAGAATTTGTATCTTCGTGAAGGGAATACTTTTCGCATATTTCCTTGCATGTAACTGCTTGTAATGAAATTTGATTCTCCTTCTATTTTTTTTTTAATTCTTACTTGTCAGCATCTTGAATTACATAATGCATATAACCAAATTAGCTTTCCCTATCTCGTTTCGTTCCGTTTCGCAAAGTACCAATACCCACACAGGTATTGGTACTTTGCGAAACGGAACGAAACGAGAGAATTTTAATTTATTGACATGAAATTTTCAGGAATATCGGATAATCATTAAATGTGTGCATGTTTGTATAACTGTCGAGCTTGGGTCTGCAAGTTATCTTTTTATGTGTGAAGATTACATGAGAATTTGTATCTTCGTGAAGGGAATACTTTTCGCATATTTCCTTGCATGTAACTGCTTGTAATGAAATTTGATTCTCCTTCTATTTTTTTTTTTAATTCTTACTTGTCAGCATCTTGAATTACATAATACATATAACCAAATTAGCTTTCCCTATCTCGTTTCGTTCCGTTTCGCAAAGTACCAATACCCACACAGGTATTGGTACTTTGCGAAACGGAACGAAACGAGAGAATTTTAATTTATTGACATGAAATTTTCAGGAATATCGGATAATCATTAAATGTGTGCATGTTTGTATAACTGTCGAGCTTGGATCTGCAAGTTATCTTTTTATGTGTGAAGATTACATGAGAATTTGTATCTTCGTGAAGGGAATACTTTTCGCATATTTCCTTGCATGTAACTGCTTGTAATGAAATTTGATTCTCCTTCTATTTTTTTTTTAATTCTTACTTGTCAGCATCTTGAATTACATAATACATATAACCAAATTAGCTTTCCCTATCTCGTTTCGTTCCGTTTCGCAAAGTACCAATACCCACACAGGTATTGGTACTT
This sequence comes from Cyrtodaria siliqua, assembly GCA_037043455.1. Classification (NCBI taxonomy): domain Eukaryota; kingdom Metazoa; phylum Mollusca; class Bivalvia; order Adapedonta; family Hiatellidae; genus Cyrtodaria; species Cyrtodaria siliqua. The sequence continues at coordinate 45,440 of JAWPHD010014019.1, forward strand.
TGCGAAACGGAACGAAACGAGAGAATTTTAATTTATTGACATGAAATTTTCAGGAATATCGGATAATCATTAAATGTGTGCATGTTTGTATAACTGTCGAGCTTGGATCTGCAAGTTATCTTTTTATGTGTGAAGATTACATGAGAATTTGTATCTTCGTGAAGGGAATACTTTTCGCATATTTCCTTGCATGTAACTGCTTGTAATGAAATTTGATTCTCCTTCTATTTTTTTTTTAATTCTTACTTGTCAGCATCTTGAATTACATAATGCATATAACCAAATTAGCTTTCCCTATCTCGTTTCGTTCCGTTTCGCAAAGTACCAATACCCACACAGGTATTGGTACTTTGCGAAACGGAACGAAACGAGAGAATTTTAATTTATTGACATGAAATTTTCAGGAATATCGGATAATCATTAAATGTGTGCATGTTTGTATAACTGTCGAGCTTGGGTCTGCAAGTTATCTTTTTATGTGTGAAGATTACATGAGAATTTGTATCTTCGTGAAGGGAATACTTTTCGCATATTTCCTTGCATGTAACTGCTTGTAATGAAATTTGATTCTCCTTCTATTTTTTTTTTAATTCTTACTTGTCAGCATCTTGAATTACATAATACATATAACCAAATTAGCTTTCCCTATCTCGTTTCGTTCCGTTTCGCAAAGTACCAATACCCACACAGGTATTGGTACTTTGCGAAACGGAACGAAACGAGAGAATTTTAATTTATTGACATGAAATTTTCAGGAATATCGGATAATCATTAAATGTGTGCATGTTTGTATAACTGTCGAGCTTGGATCTGCAAGTTATCTTTTTATGTGTGAAGATTACATGAGAATTTGTATTATCGTGAAGGGAATACTTTTCGCATATTTCCTTGCATGTAACTGCTTGTAATGAAATTTGATTCTCCTTCTATTTTTTTTTTAATTCTTACTTGTCAGCATCTTGAATTACATAATACATATAACCAAATTAGCTTTCCCTATCTCGTTTCGTTCCGTTTCGCAAAGTACCAATACCCACACAGGTATTGGTACTTTGCGAAACGGAACGAAACGAGAGAATTTTAATTTATTGACATGAAATTTTCAGGAATATCGGATAATCATTAAATGTGTGCATGTTTGTATAACTGTCGAGCTTGGGTCTGCAAGTTATCTTTTTATGTGTGAAGATTACATGAGAATTTGTATCTTCGTGAAGGGAATACTTTTCGCATATTTCCTTGCATGTAACTGCTTGTAATGAAATTTGATTCTCCTTCTATTTTTTTTTTTTAATTCTTACTTGTCAGCATCTTGAATTACATAATACATATAACCAAATTAGCTTTCCCTATCTCGTTTCGTTCCGTTTCGCAAAGTACCAATACCCACACAGGTATTGGTACTTTGCGAAACGGAACGAAACGAGAGAATTTTAATTTATTTACATGAAATATTTCAGGAATTCGTATCTTATAATCGTTTATGTGATTATGTTTGTATAACTGTCGAGCTTGGATCTGCAAGTTATCTTTTTATGTGTGAAGATTACATGAGAATTTGTATGTTCGTGAAGGGAATACGTTTCGCATATTTCCTTGCATGTTACTGCTTGTAATGAAATTTGATTATCCTTCTATTTATTTTTTAATTCTTACTTGTCAGCATCTTGAATTACATAATGATAATACATATACAAATTCTCCTGTAATCTTCACACATAAAAAGATAACTTGCAGATCCAAGCTCGACAGTTATACAACCATGTACACACAAACGATTATTAGATACGAATTCCTGAAATATTTCATGTAAATAAATTAAAATTCTCTCGTTTCGTTCCGTTTCGCAAAGTACCAATACCTGTGTTTCGCAAAGTACCAATACCTGTGTGGGTATTGGTACTTTGCGAAACGGAACGAAACGAGAGAGGAAAGGCTAATTTTGTTTTATATATCATATATATGTCTGTATTATGTAATTGAAGATGCTGACAACTACAAATTAAACAAAATAGATAGAAGGAGAATCAAATTTAATATCACGCAGTAACATGCAAGGAAATATGCAAAAAGTATTCCCTTCAAAAACATACAAATTCTCCTAGCATCTCTAAACATAAAAAGGCGACTTGCAGATCCAGGCTCGGCAATTATACATACATACAACCATAAATGATTATTCGATATGTGCATGATCTATTGCATGCCGAGGTATCTTATGAATTGTACATGTACATTATATATGAAGGTACGTGTGTATGTACATGGTTACAGTGTGTTGCATGGTACCAGTAATTTCCGGTTATGGCTTTGTTAAGCTGTCGTCAATTACTTGAAAAACAACGACTTACAGATCCAGGCTCAACCATTATTGTACAGGCAAGCATAAACGATTATCAGATACCTGAAAAATGTCATGTAAATATATTAAAATTCTCTCGTTTCGTTCCGTTTCGCAAAGTACCAATACCCGTGTGGGTATTGGTACTTTGCGAAACGGAACGAAACGAGATAGGAAAAGCTAATTTGGTTATATATGTATTATGTAATTCAAGATGCTGACAAGTAACAATGAAAAAATAAATAGAAGGAGAATAAAATTTCATTACAAGCAGTTAGATGCATGGAAATATGCGAAAAGTATTCCCTTCACGAAGATACAAATTCTCCTGTAATCTTCACACATAAAAAGATAACTTGCAGATCCAAGCTCGACAGTTATACGAACACACGCACACATAAATGATTATCCGATATTCCTGAAATATTTCGTGTAAAAAAAATAAAATTCTCTCGTTTCGTTCCGTTTCGCAAAGTACCAATACCTGTGTGGGTATTGGTATTTTGCGAAACGGAACGAAACGAGAGAGAAAAGGCTAATATGTATTATGTAATTAAAGATGCTGACAACTACAACCAGTATTGTACATGCAAGCATAAACGATTATTAGATATGAATCCCTGAAATATTTAATGTAAATAAATTAAAATTATCTCGTTTCGTTCCGTTTCGCAAAGTACCAATACCTGTGTTGGTATTGGTACTTTGCAAAACGGAACGAAACGAGAGAGAAAATGCTAATATGTATTATGTAATTGAAGATGCTGACAACTACAACCATTAAATTGTACATGCAAGCATAAACGATTATTATACCCCCGTAAACGAAGTTTAGGAGGGGGTATATAGGAGTCACCTTGTACATTCGTTCGTTCGTCCGTCCGTCCGTCCGTCCGTGCACTTCGATAACTCTTTAATGGGTTAATGGATTGAATTTATTTTTGGTACACATGTATTATGATGAAATACAAGTAAAGTGCGATTTTGATTACACTATACGAATATTTGGCGGAGTTATGGCCCCTTTTGTGCGAACGGGGGTATTCTCATCACAGTGGTGATAGTTCTAGTTAGATATGAATTCCTGAAATATTTTATGTAAATACATTAAAATTCTCTCGTTTCGTTCCGTTTCGCAAAGTACCAATACCTGTGTGGGTATTGGTACTTTGCGAAACGGAACGAAACGAGAGAGAAAAGGCTAATATGTATTATGTAATTGAAGATGCTGACCACTACAGCCATCATTGTACATGCAAGCATAAACGATTACTAGATATGAATTCCTGAAATATTTTATGTAAATAAATTAAAGTTCTCTCGTTTCGTTCCGTTTCGCAAAGTACCAATACCAACACAGGTATTGGTACTTTGCGAAACGGAACGAAACGAGAGCGAAAAGGTTACATATGTGTTTTATGTAATTGAAGATGCCGACAACAAATTTAAAAAAATAGTTAGAAGGAGAATCAAATTTTATTACACGCAGTTACATGCAAGAAAATGTGCAAAATGTATTCCCTTCACAAACATACAAATTTTCCTATAATCTCAAAACATAAAAAAGGCGACTTACAGATCCAGGCTCGGCAATTATACATACATATATACAGCCATCAATGATTATTCGATATATCCAGCTCTATTGCATGTCGAGGTATCTTATGAAGGTACATGCATATATGAAGGTAAGGTACGCAGGTATGTACATTGTTATAGTGTGTTACTTGGTACCAGTAATTTCCGGTAATGGCTTTGTTAAGCTGTCGCCAATTACTTGAAAAATAACGACTTGCAGATCCAAGCTCGAGCACTATTGTTACGTACATGCAAACATAAACGATTATTAAATATGAATTCCTGACATATTTCATGTAAATAAATAAAAGTTTTCTCGTTTCGTTCCGTTTCGCAAAGTACCAATACCAGTGTGGGTATTGGTACTTTGCGTAACGGAACGAAACAATACAAAATATATTTCATTTCTTTATATTTTGGTTTTGCGTATCATGAGTTTCATCAGACATTATACATCATTCGACAGCTTAATATGTTTACAAGACTTTATATATATCCGGTACATCATATAAGGTTGCTCTGGTCCAAATACTAGTGTGATGTATGCATTTATAGTCATGCAGTGTTATGCTTTTAACTACTATGAATGTATATCAAAGAAAAGATAGGGTTTTATTCCTTTTCAACGATATATCTTACCCATTTAAATTTTTGTTTCGTTCCGTTTCGCAAAATACCAATACCCATGTGGGTAATGGTACTTTGCGTAACGCAACGAAACAAGATTTTAACACGTTATATACTTGATGTTTTGCGCATCATGAGTTTCTTCGGACATTATACATCATTCGACAACTGATGTTTATACAGGGTTCGTGTATTTTACTATTATATATTGATTTTTAAAATTTAAATTTAATTTTTTAATTCCCCCATATTGTGCCCCTCGTTCCGTTTCGTTTCGTTCCGTTCCGTTTCGCAAAGTACCAATAGCCCCTCTAACGTAAAGATATTTTGTAAAATACCATTAATCGAATGCAAGTTTCTTCTTTTTCCTAATTTTTCCCTATTTTCCTGATTTTGCAGTGTTAAAAACAGAACATGACTTTTTAGGTGAATCACAAAGTTGTAGTGGAATTCCGAAAATGCCGTCACAATTAATTGCTTGTAGGAAAACACAAAGTTGTAGTGAATTCCGATTTCAGAAATGTCACAATTATATTCTTGTAGGAAAGCATAAAGTTGTAGTGAAATTCCGATTTCAGAAATGTCACAATTAATTGCTTGTAGGAAACTCAAAGCATTAAGATGTAGTGAAATGTCAGTTGCATGTGGTGTGTATATGTACCAACATTATACGGAAGGCCAATACAATATGTAGAAGCAAAATTTCATGTTGAGGTAAAATCCAAATGAAAGGTTTATTTTCAGTCAAGACGGTAAATCCCCATTTCAGTATTTAGCTTCTACATGTTCTTATTTTAATAAACAGCACTCTTGATTTATTTATTTTTAATCCCGTAGACCCTTTCGTCGAGATGAGTTGAACTGTGTTTCAAGTACGACGCACAAAAAGGTTATATGGCGCTAACAAAAAATGAAACATTCCAAGGCCACCCTCGTTTTACAACAAAAAAACATAATAGACATAGAACCTTCTCACCTGCAGAACTCCAGAGCTGCTGCAAAGTAGGTTGTAGACACTCCATTTTTCGCTAGAGTCACGATCATTGTTGTCTGCCACCACTCAAGCTGCACATAAAACAGTACAGGGATCATGAGCAGTCTGTCTGGATAAGCAGTGGCCCTTTCTTGTCCGAGAAACACACGCGACTAGTTCCGTTATTTTTTCTAAATAACATGCATATTTGATTATTAATAATTACTAAATAGTGCAAAGCAAAGTTAACATGATACTGGAGGTGCACATTTAATGATTGATAAGTAGTTCAAGATTGCCGTATGACCCTTTAAGGATTATGTCCCCTTGAACAATAGAAAAAATCAAAGCTGGATATTTCAAATACTTCTACATATTTTTACATGAAACTTACAGTACCTTATCTCATTAGCCTAGTTAGAAACAAAAAGGCTGACTTCAAAACTAAATAATATAACTAAAGAAGTTTTAATAGGGCATTTCAAAGTGAATCCAACAGGAATTAGAACACGACAGTTTTACAATAAAGCTTCCAATATGTTACCTTGATATCCTTAGGTAGGTGGTGCTATCAAAAAAAATCTGAAATAATCCTGTCAGAGTTGTTTTTAAAGAAACTAAGTCAATGTTCATAATCAATACACAAATTAAGCATGCATACGTGTTTACATACCTGGTCAAGTGGTCATAATAAATGATTGGTGACTTTACTTCTTAATTGCTGGCACAACCTAGACAATAATATCAAGGTAATTTATTGCAACTTTTATGCAAACAATATTCTGATATTGATGAGTTGTAATTCCTGCTAGGTGCACTGTATATTGCATTGCTTATAAACATCCTCATTTTTATTTTTACTATTTTAGCTTTTATATGATTTGTATGATAAGTATGTGATATACTGTCAGTCTCGTGTAAAAATATTAAGTGTTTTTTCAGTTATCCTATTTTTAACGTTGCTGCTTTTTGAGAGTACATTCACCTTAAACTCTAGTACATACCTTGTTTCTCTAGTACATACCTTGTTTCGGCATATAACTTTAACTAAGCATTGAACAACATGTAAAGGGATTGGTTGGTTGAATGGTCATTACGTCATTTTCAGTACATTTTATGCTGTATGTGACGGTCGATTATAAGTGGTGCAGGCAGACCACCCAGTTGTTCCAGGGTAGAAGCAGTACTGTATACCTCCCATTCGTAAGCATCGACACTTTCTCATTTATAAGTCGATCTCCCACTGGGATTCGAACTCGCAGCGGTGAGAGTCGAGAAAGTTTTAAACTTAGACTCTTTACCGTAATAGATTGAAACGAATGATAAAGCTTGGAACGAATGACAACACTGTATATGTATTTCGCGAAAAGAGATGTTAATGCAATTTTAGAACTTCGTTGAAGTGCATGGGTAGCTCCTGTTATTATTTTGTTTTTTGTTTTTTTACATACAATTATACAATGGGATTTTAATAGTAAACACCTGTGTTGGAATATGAAGATACTGTACTATAATGATAGTACAGTAACAATACAGATAGTATAGTAACACGTGATGTACTATGCTATGCGGACTGAGTTCATACTACGCAGGGCAATGATTAACCTTGTGACTGAGGTCATAGTACTACGCAGGGCAATGATTAACCTGGACTTTATATAAAAATAGAACGTTTTTCATTATCCCACTTATTTGTATAGCATGTGCAGCTAAATGGTTGTATGTGTGTGGGTGGGTGGGTGGGGGTGTGGAGAGGAGGGACCGAAGAGAATGGCCGATGAGGAGGGCTGTGGAGAGTGGAGAGAGTTAACTTTTTTCCTGAAGTTTCAATTTAAAGGCGAATAAACAATATACGCAGTGTTGGAATATATATATCTACAATGCCTGGCTTTGGGTGCGAGAGCTGCCTTCAAAAAATCGAATAACGGCAACAAAAAAAGGAAGAGTCTCTCGGTCTATATTTTATCAATTTTAGTGGGTGTGGGTCCGAAATCCTGTCCCCAACCTACATCCGCTACTGACTGCTTACGTGTATAATACCTTACCTCACCCACCAATTAAATAATGAGAATATCAAAATAAAAAAAAGAATAAAAAAAAAGAAAGAACAGAACACCATTTAACATATTGATTAATAACAATGTAAATATATACAATCATTTAAATCGCAATACTGAACAATGCAAACATCTACACGGTTTCTTGTACAAGATAACACGGGGTTGCTGAATTGGTGGGTGAAAGGAGGTCACCGACTGTTTATTGTGTGTATCTTTCTGATTATATACGTTCTTTTTACATCTTAACACAATTGAACAATTGTTATGTTAATTGAGGCCCTGGAAGGTTTACCTTTTGTTACATTATCGTCTGCCCGTACGACTATACATTGCGCACTGTTGTAATACTATTGGATGTTATATACTCGGTAAAAAAAGTTTTGGACCAGGGTATATAAAGTCATATAAAAATAAAACTAGTGGACAGAATTTAAGTATATTTTTTTAGTAACCAAGGTGTACCCTACCGGTTAATTTGGTTAAATTCCAAACAAGATTTGATTTTTAAAAAATATCGCGAACACACAAAGGGTCTGTAAAAAATGTTGCAAAGTCCATTAAAAGTAACAGTTACGGACACATTCGAGTAACCAATAAAAAATTGTTATTTTTTCGCAAACTTTCATTGTAAACGATAATTAGTGTTGATTGTTGATCTATTGTGAATTATCAACTGAGATAATAAGGGTTATGGTCGAATGTCAAGGTTCAACGATCATTGTACGGGTTCGAACACTGCCATGGTCCAAAACCTTTTTTACAGAGTATATATAGTACTCACAGAATCGTAGGACTCGCTTGGATAGAGATTTGATAAACGTTTTTTTATTGTAATTTTGCAATTATTTGGCGGGTTAGTTTCTTTAAATTCAGACAACTATACATCATAAACAAAGAAACGTAGAAATTAGAAGAATACTTTCAATAAATATCCTACTGAGTGTTAACTGAAGGTCAATGTCATGACAACATTGGTATTCATGGATATGTAACAACTATGCAAATAGCAAATCAATCCGTTGGATAGTAGTTAAGTTTTGATGTTTTAGAGGAAATCTGGCACACTTCTTAAACAGAAGTTAACACCTCCCTTCCACCGCCCAACGACACTTGCCAATGTAATAACCGTTTATTTTCCGTTGGAAAATCCATTAAAAAAGTTACAGTTGGGTGTTGTCTTGACCTGAATTTTTAAGAGACAAAACTAGATATTAAAACTGAGGAAACTGTGAACTTTTATGACATGTTTATGAGTAATTTCTGAAGGGTAACCAGCACACGAAAATGCTCAACGACAGATTCGCCATGATTTTTGTTATCGCTGTTGGGGCCTCAAGTGACTGCGAGTTAACCCAAGGTGAAAGTGTGTCCACATGAAGCGATAAAACAAGATTTTGTGATCATCCTTAATTTCCGCTGTCATGCACTAAACACCCGCCGCATTATTCAAATTGTATTGCGCATGTTGGACGGAATGAAAACGCAGTAGTGAGGAGTTAATTTCTGTGTATGTTCAGATTCGAAGTTGACAATAGTTTTTCATTTTGGAACTTAAAGAGCAATTCTCCCCGATATATTGAACATGTACGCTTATCCCGTTATGTATTTTAACAAAAACGAGGAACAGTTTAACTTTAACTGATGCAATTCAAAAGCGTGACACTAGAGAACAGTTATTAAATTAAGAAAATAGAAAAAATGTACTATTACAATTTTTCAAATATACAACGTGACAACCAAATGATGTAACGCTTGAATAATAAAAAAAAAAATCCATTAACATACGCGGGATTTTATTATTAAGCAACCATTGATAACTATCAAAAGACACATGTTAAAACTGTTGAACGTGAAACATTAACTATGTATAGAACTACACAGGCTATAGTAGCCGGAGTTAGTGGCGTGGCTGGTCTAGTGGTGGGGATATTGCTGATGGTCGTGGCTTTACATTACAGGTATGTTAGATCACTGCACAGGCTATCGTAGCCGGAGTTAGTGAAGTCGCTTATTTCTTTCTTTCTTACTTTACTGCTCATTGTCTTATCGGACCATAATGTCAGGAAGATTGGTGGCATGTTAAAAATGGCTGACACATCCAAATATCAAACAAGCAAGAAAACGAAGAGATATTTGTCTACTGACTGAGCCACCGATTAAAACTATCTACAATATAAGTATGTCAGAGACTCAGTGGTTTAACTGTTAACCTCTGCCTTAGTGCTTAAATCCCTCTACAGGAGACATTTGCGGGGCTGAGATTATTCCACAGTGAAATTGTTTCCGGGTAGTATCAGTGTTTACATATCTTGGGAAGTATGAGTATTTAAATACATCTGGGCAGACACTTGGTCTGATGTATAGAAGCTCATGATTCGCTCTCATTCTTTTGGAACTAGATGTTGGGAGATATTTTTCTTTATCTGGTCGTTATGTCTTTTGTAGCAAAATAAGAGGCTCGCTTGATGGCAACGGGATTCAAAGTTGATCCACTTAAGATCACTTGAGCATCTCCCCCACGTGACTAGTGTCGTATCGTCTTCTACATGACCATCTTCCTGCAGTTGCCTGGGCTTTTTCTAACTTGTTTATATTAGTTTGTGTATAAGGGTTCCAGATATGTGAGGCTTACTCTAACTAATGTCTTATAAGAAGTGGACTTAAGTTTCTTTGGGGGAAAAACTGAGGTTACGACGAATACAACCGAGGGTTTTATTCGCCTTGCTGGATTTCGTATCATATGAGGACCCAAATCCATAGTATCCGTAATAGTTACCCATAGATACATGGCTGAGGAAGCGTTATCCAGAATCTAGCCATTGAGGGTTTAACCATGTAAGATTTGTTTCCAATAGACCCAGAGCCCATGGACTTTTATTGCAGTGGGAGACGCCAAAAGGTCTGTTGGTGTTACTTGAAATTGTATGCTGAATTCAAAACCCCATTTCTTAAGTGCACCAGCATGCCCCAAAGTTAACAAAATCCAGTTGAAAGCAACTATAGACGTAAGAAAATCAGGATCAGAAAAATGGGGGTAGGGTTGAGTTTATGTTTATGCTATATTTCTTATAGCATTACTAGTGTTCAAAATGGTATCAATGCATATATCTTCTGTTGTTTTTCGTTCGTGGCCTACATCCATCCAGACAAAGGCTTCATAGTTACTGACATGGAATAAAAGAACGATGAACACATCTGTGTCTGAACAGTGAACTTCAGCCAGACCAACGAACTATCCAATGTTGTTGTACGCTGTACAGATACAGATGTGTTCATCGTTCTCTTAGTACATGTCAGTAACTATGTAGCCTTTGTCTGGATGGATGTAGGCCACGAACGCAAAAACAACAGAAGGTATATAGACATCACACAGCTCAGTGGAAAGTTAGGAAAGCCAGTATGTTCCGCATTGCCAGCAGTACATGCATTCACTGGTTGTGACTATACTGCAGCATTCATCCGTAAAGGAAAGGTTCGACCGTTTGAAATCGTCGAAAAATCACCCCCTCTCCCCCTCCCCCCTCCCCCTCCCCGGTATCTACATGCGTTTAGACAGCTTGGAGAATCTGATGAAGTGAAAACTGAAGTCGAAAGTGATATAGCGTCCTTCATGTGTAATATTTACGGTAAACCTGTTCTATCCTGCCACCTTCAAGATCAGTCCTACATCAAAAGGTGCTTCGGACAAACTTAGTGGTATCATGCCGATAGAGCCGATCCTCTTGCGCTTAACCCAAAGGAATCTGGATGGATAGAAGAAGATAAACGGTTCACAATGAAGTGTTTTTTTGGACGCCAGATACCCTAAGACATTATTGACGACATAAACAGCGATAGTAACAGTGCTGCCGAAGACGATACGGAAGATATGGCAACATCCGATGAATTTGACATAGAGGAAGATGACAATGTTGATTAGACAGTACTGGGTATAAGGTGTAGGTTACCGAAATTTACCTTGACATTTTTCGTCTAGCTATTGGGAAGCTTGTGTTATCAAAAGTTGTAACAACACATTGGTATTTAGTAGTCAAATTTTGTTTTCAGTATTTGTAGATGCACAATCAAAGGTCTGCTTTACTTCTGAATGTGATTTATATCAGCTAGTCATCTTTATTTTGATGATATCTTTGATTTTAAACCATTAGTATGCGTATATTTTGTTATATATGTGTACTTAATTGAACTTGTTGACCTCAATGAGCCCAATGACCTTAATCTCTAATATAACAAATATTAAGTTTGACAACTAACAAATGAAAGCCCATACTTTATTATATACAACACCATGTAATGTTATCTGCTATAAGTTACAAGTTTGTCAGTGGTACAAGTACAATATTCAATGTATTCCCATTTAATGAGTTCATTCATATTTTGACCCCGTGTCATATTAAAGTGATGTTTGGATGTACGGACAACATAACCACATTAAAAAATATTTACACGATATCAGCATATTCTGTAATAATATAGAATATATACACTGGAATATTTTTTTATATAAATATGGGAAGGATTTTTGTGGGTTTTTTTTTATAGTTTTTGCACTTAATTGACCTTTCGACCTTGTACACCATTTTGACCTTGACTTTGAATATTCCCAAACTATATTTTAAATATCTTTGCCTCATAACCTATGCATTGATACCATTTTGAACACTAGTAATGCTATAAGAAATATAACATAAACATAAACTCAACCCTACCCCCTCCCATTTTTCAGATCCTGATTTTCTTACGTCTATAGTTGCTTTCAATGGAATTATTTTTACCTTTGGGGCATGCTGGTGCACTTAAGAAATTGGTTCGTGTTTGGTTATTAGCATTGTTTGACGTTTGTAAACGTTAAGCTGATCATCCAATCCCTCTCTCATATATTGCCAGTGTGTCGAGATCCTTCTGCAAGTTATTCATGGCATCCTGTTTCAGTAAAGGACGTAGTCGTCAGTAAACATGCATACCGATGAGTTGATGCCAGCTGGACGATCGTATATAAAGATTAAGAACATGGTCGGACCAAGAAAATAGCCATGGGGCAAGAATCTGTGGATTCACCATCCAAAATTGCCCGTCGGGAAGACCAGAAATCCATGCCTTAAACCATGCCATTATGGTGCCTTCGATCCCATAGTAATCTAACTTATATAGAAGTGTTTTGTGTCGTACCTTATAAAAAGCCTTAGCAAAGTCCATACTTATGAGATATGTCTGTTTATGTTTTCGATTAATCGCACCACCTAGATTGGAAACCAAATCGTGTACAAATTGGACTTATTGAGAATCACAAGGCATATTGCTTCTAAACCAGTGTTGATAATCGGACAGAATATTGTTAACGAATAGATGACGCAAGATATTACTAACACGAATGTGTTCTAGTGTCTTGCAACAGATACACATGAGAGTATGTAACGGTCCTTCTGTGAAAACAGGTCCTCGTTGCTTGTTTTAAGGATTGCTTCTTGTCGGAGGGAGGCAATTCCAGTGGACTCCGTTTTTTTCAGACGTTTTATGAAAGATCAACATTTTTGTTTTGTTTTTTGTTCTTGTGGGAGTTGTCATCGTCTGTCTCGTCATCCGTGAAGATACCAGATACAAACCTGCTGTAGGCTCTCGTATAGCCTTCTGGGCGGATGGTTTGTACTTTTCTGTAATGGCCACGGATGTCGGTGTTCCTTGACCTTCTAGCCTTAAGAAATAACTTTTCTCTTTTGTGTATTAGTCGTTTGATAATTCTGTCAATCCAGGGGTATCTGTATTTAGCTTCTGTCATTTTTAATGGGATGAAGGTGTCGGTATCTCCCAGAATGGTTGTCTTGAAGTCATTCCAAAGATCATTAACTGGGATTTGACTATGCGTTAATGACTGGAACAATTCTTTTTTATATAGGAAAATCTTCCTAGGTGTTGGCCTGATCCGTTTTGCCTTAATGTCGTACTCGACAAAAACAATATCATGATCTGACTTTCCTATGGCTTGTAGTCCTTTAATCCTATTGACAGGTGTAGGATTATTTTTCTAGTCTGGTGTTTTGTCTTGACGTGTTAGAATGGCCACTACTTGGGATAGACAACTGCATTTGGGTATTAATTTTGGACACTCCAAGGGTTACATATAACCTCTACCAGTTCACATCACCGCAGTTAAAATCCCCACCAATGCAAACTTCAATCCCATTAAAATCAGACCGTTTATTACGCTACGATACTTTACGCCTAGAAGCGGAGAGTATCAAAGCGTAATTAGGATTTGATTTTAATGAGTGAAAACGTGGGCATTTCTGTAGGTCATGATTCTTGAGATTCATTGAGTTCGTCCAGGTGATGTGTATCCTTTGACTGCTTCAGAGATGTAAAACTTCAAATATTTACATTCACTCGGTTCGTTCAACGTTTAATTTCAAATAAACTTCATATTTCAATGAGACTCAATAGATAAATGGTTATTTCACTGTCTGAAAATACACTGACGTTAGTGATGCAACTCTTCTCTTATTGCCGATACTATAACGACGGAAAAATTATGTAAATATAAGAATGATTGTTTTTCGTTTTGTTTTTGCGTGAAATTTACCATAAAGCACTAACGCGGTTCATGAAATGTGCTGGCTTCTTCCGCATTTAAAACCGCATAAACGCCGAAAAAATGCGAATCAATTCTTGAATTAACTTTAACCAAAACTAACTCAGAAAATTTGTTTTGTCTTTAAACTCAATGTCAAGGTCACTGGTGATAGGATGGGGTTTGGTCATGTGATTATACGGCATTACCGTTATTAATGAACATAGCGAGTTTCAAAGCAACTTCTGACGGTTTGGAAACCAAGGCTTAAGCTCTAACCATAACTCTGACCCGAAAAAGTTATTGTCTTTAAAGTCAAGGTCACTGGTGGGATGGGGGTGGGGCTTGGTCAGCGATTACGCTCGTTATTGTGCATTCCAAATCTGAAGCTATACCTTTTACGGTTTTGGAGATCTAAACTGGCAAGAAAACGTTAACCAATTAAAACATTTAATCGCCTTCGTCGTCGGAAAAGTGATAAGAATATGAAGGATTTAGTTTTTGGAAAATGTTATCGGCTTAAACTTCAAGAACAGCAGTGTTGTTATATGAAAATATAAGAAAATTGCTGTGTCCCTTGTATTTAGGGTCGTCAAACACATTGCCCATTTTAGCAAACCTTTCAGATCATTCAAGTTTCCACATTAATGAAAAATAGGCCTATATGCTGCTTCTACTTTATTTACAGAAAGAGGCTCACTAAACTTAAGCAAAAAGAAACGTCCAGGTTTGCTGCGAGATATCGTAATAAACGCGGAAGTGGAAATACTAGTCACCTAACAGATGAAGATAGATTCAGCATCTATGTTGACCAGCCAAAGACGTTCCACTTACCCAGGCCCTCCGTGAGTCCATCAAAGTGTGAATTGTACGATGATGAAAACTCGTACGTGGATATATTAAAACAACGTGATACATACCCTTGTTAGGGATACTGAACTCACAGAAATGGTCTGATCCACTCTCAAGTTCTGGAAAAATGCTTTCAACAACGTGCATAACCAACACAAATTCAGAAAAAAGGTAACAATTTTAACTGAAAAGTATGAATTGCTGTGAATAGAAAACGTTACTTTTCTTAAAAACGACATGCAATCTGATACTCAAGCATACCTCTGTATGCTGGCTGCAGCACGTTTTGAATCGGCGTTCATAGACAATTCAACATTGTTCATTGACAAGTGGACTATTTAATAGCAATGGAGTTATAGTGGGTCCAGCTTTAATTTATTTCCGAAATGTATATGGTATAATACAATTATAATAATACAATAATACAGTCGGCAAATGCAATTAAATGGTGGTAGTTAAGTGTTTTGGCCGCTTTCAATATAATGACATCTGAGGAAGGTGACAGCTAAACATTACGGGCATATAACTGTATAACGACAAAATATGTTCGTGGGACACGGATACCCGCTTTATTGATGACAGTCACATAAAATAAAACTTCAGTGTAAATTAAGGAAACGCAAAAAGTAGTTCAAGGTCCCTCATATTGACCTTCTTTTCTAAGGAACATACAGATGTAAAAACAGAGATAAACATCTGTGAAGTATGAAAAGCTCAACAGCATCCGGTGTATAAGAAAAGGAGTTACCGAACAACTTCAGTGTAAACCTTCTTCGTACCTACGGCCGGAAGGGTAACATATATTCCTACTCCACTTTTGTGGCGAGCGTAGAAATACAATTGTTTACTTCCATTCATACACAATTTGTCTGCCAGTTAATTGTGTCTATATATTATATACGTTTCTTGTGTTTAAAAGCGTAACATTATCTTGACATAAATTGTATTTACTGTAGCCCACAATCCTCCCTCAGTACTCTATTCCTAATTATTCATTGGGAACCGAGTAGGCTGGTACTCGGTACACAGTATTCAGCTACAGATACTCGGTACACAGTATTCAGCTACTGGTACTCAGTACATATTATTCAGCTACTGGTACCCGGTACACATTCAGATACTGGGACCCGGTACACGTGTATTCGGCTACTGGTACCCGGTACACATTATTCAGCTACTGGTACCCGGAATCATGCACACACACGTTTATCTCTAGTTTTTTTACAACCATCAAAATGAGCATCTTGGTTTTTATTATTAGTGGGTATTTAAGAAGAAACAATTTAAATTCAAATTTTCTCTTCTGTACCATACAAGGATTTGTACAAATGATTTATTTTACCAAATATTTGGTTTTAACTGATGCGTTATACATGTACTCCAATGTTAGTAAAGTACCAAAATAATTTGAGATATTACAAAAGTGTGTACATTTTTAAGCAAGAGCTGTCGGAGAACAGCGCAGCTCGACTATTCCATTTTTCGGAGAATAATAAATTTATAGCTAGTATATACCATCAGAAAACAAGGCTACAACAATGTGGGGTGGGGTTGGGAGCACAACATAACTATGTGTAAGAATTGACCAAAACTACACAGAAATATGTAAAAAAACAAGAGGTCAATGACCTTGAAGCTCTACTGATTGATTTTGATTTCAGGAAGTAGTCGCTACAGACTTGTTTTTTGAAAATCTATTTTTAACGGTGGCGGCCATCTTGAATTTCCGGCCGACCTGAAATTTTGCTAGGATCAATTAGACATTGAGAGCAACATTCCTGTGAAGCTTCATGAAAATCCGTCAAGTAGTTTCAGAGAAGTAGTCGCTACAAGTTTTCATTATATAACTCTATGTAAACAAAGATGGCTGCGCAACCATGTTTAACGTCAAATCAAAACGATTTTCGACAAGGACCAACATCATGTCATACTGATCATTTTAGAAAAAGTCCCATATCAATATCTCTTATAGTTTTGAAGAAGTAGTCGCTACAAACTTATTTATTTTAAATCTATTTTTAGCTGTGGCTGGCCATCTTGAACTTCCAACCAACCTGAAATGTTGCTAGGATCATTTGGACATCAAGAGCAACATTCCTGTGAAGTTTCATGAAAATCCGTCAAGCAGTTTCAGAGGAGTAGTCGCTACAAGTTTTTACTAAATAACTCTATGTAAACAAAGATGGCCGCTGCAGCCATGTTTAATGTCGAATCAAAACGATTTTCGACAAGGACCAACATCATGTCATGCTGATCATTTCCCATATCAATATCACTTAGAGTTTTTAAGAAGTAGTCGCTACAAACTTGTTTTTTCTAAAAATCTATTTTTAGATTTGGTGGCCATCTTGGATTTCACATCAACATGATTTTTTGCTAGGATCAACTAGACTTCATGGGCAACATTTCTGTAAAGTTTCATGAATATCCATTCAGTAGTTTCAGAGGAGTAGTCGCTACAAATAAAAGTTTATGGACAGACAGACGGACGGACGCCGCACCATGGCATAAATCTCTGATCAGTCGAGCTAAAAATATGTCAATGATGTTAAAGTGAAGTTAAATCTGATAGAGGTTCTATTAGCACTTTATTCCAGTTCTTTTAACAGATTTCTCACAGGAAAATTTCAATTTGTACATGTTTTATTCTTATTGCACATGCAATTATAGTCATATTATAATCTAACTTTTACCAATATAAATGACTGGGGTATTTAGTTCCACAGAAAATGAAGCTTTAATTACCATTATTTCTCAAAACAAGTGGGATTCCCCCAAATTCTTTTATGATTATTTTGGGATGAGATCAATGGAATTTTGAAGAAAAGAAGGCATTGTCTTAACCAGGGTTGGTGGGTGGCCTGAGGTAGGCAGTTTGCACCTTAATGATGTTAGAATAAACACAAGAGGCCCAAGAGGGCCTGTGGACGCTCTACTGGCTAACATGGCTCTTATAACATCAATGAAGCGAGAGACTGCCATTTATGTTTTTTGGAAAGTTTTGGGCAAAATACAGCTTATCAACTAAATCAAGGGCCATAACTAAAGAATCTGGTAAAGTTTGGTAAAGATCAGATGAAAAATGAAGACCCTACCGTATTAATGAGACAAAATATAGCATTTTTAACTAAATCAAGAGCCATAACTCCCCTGTTACTTGTCCGACTGGTCCAACATAGAGCTAAAAAAATATGTAAACAAGAGGTCAATGACCTTGAAGCTCTACTGATTGATTTTGATTTCAGAAAGTAGTCGCTACAGACTTTTTTTTTGAAAAATTATTTTTAGTCGTGGCGGCCATCTTGAATTTCCGGCCGACCTGAAATTTTGCAAGGATCAATAAGACATCAAGAGCAACATTCCTGTGAAGTTTCATGAAAATCCGTCGAGTAGTTTCAGAGGAATAGTCGCTACAAGTTTTCATTATATAACTCTATGTAAACAAATGTGGCCGCTGACAGCCATGTTTAACATCGAATCAAAACGATTTTTGACAAGGACTAACATCATGTCATGCTGATCATTTTAGAAAAAGTCCCATATCAATATCACTTATAGTTTTCAAGAAGTAGTCGCTACAAACTTGTATCTTGAAAATCTATTTTTGCTAGGATCAATAAGACATCAAGAGCAACATTCCTGTGAAGTTTCATGAAAATCTGTCAAGTAGTTTCAGAGGAGTAGTCGCTACAGGTTTTCATCATATAACTCTATGTAAAC